>JAWDGP010006766.1:2500-150000 GCA_033675545.1 Elysia crispata | reverse complement strand
GTAGTAGTAGTAGTAGTAGTAGTAGTAGTAGTAGTAGTAGTAGTAGTAGTAGTAGTAGTAGTAGTAGTAGTAGTAGTAGTAGTAGTAGTAGTAGTAGTAGTAGTAGTAGTAGTAGTAGTAGTAGTAGTAGTAGTAGTAGTTATCATTATCGTTATCATCATTTTTCTGTGTATTATAGATAATAGTGTCTTATATGAAACGCTCGTACTATGCGCTAACACTAGCTGGTCGCACATTTAGTATAAATAATTCATAGCAGCTCAAACATATGAATAATCGAAAAGTAGAACTAGTTTTTTCTTTCTAATTCGATAGCAAACACTCCTTATGGAAATGTAAGAGCAAGCTCATAATCCAACAAGAAAGTTGAATATTTTTATTTAAAGCCTAAAGATTGTAAAGCTTTCATATTCAGAGCCTTATCAGAGTAATAAATCTATACTTGCACTTCAAGATTTTTTTTTTTACTTGAAGTAACAACATGAGCATGACATAGCAACCAAGACCATCAAACTCCTCAGGAATCATCCTTATAATGTCTAAAGACATGCGATTCCTTAAAAATCCAAACTGAAATATCAAATTATCAAGACGATAGAGGATGAGGAAAGCGTAAACATAATTTGGAAACTCATGATAATTGATTTTTCACACTCGCAGACTGGGAAGTACTCATATTTCATTTTAGTCAATATTATCAGTGCTAACCGTTCAGCGGCAATGCAAGTTCTCATAAATTTCATTTAAATCCATATTATCAGTGCAAACCACTCAGTGGCGGTGGAAGTACTCATAAATTTTATTTAAATCCATATTATCAGTGCAAACCACTCAGTGGCGGTGGAAGTACTCATAAATTTCATTTTAGTCCATATTATCAGTGCTAAACACTCAGCGGCAATTCAATTCTTCATAATTCACTTTTATCAGAAACTTTGTGTAACGGATTTATCTCCACCTGTATCAGGAACTGAAGCCACTGTTTGTTTAGAGAATATAAAATTGATTTCACTTTTCTATTTGTATCCGAAACTGTGGCCAGTTATCTTTCAATGACTTTATTAATAACTTGATTTGTCAATGACAATATAAGTGATTTCTCTATTTTCGCTGTATCCAGAACTGCGGCCACTGATTTGCCAATGACAATGTAAGTGATTTCTCTTTGTCTTAGATGTATATTGAAGTTCGGCCCTTGTTTTGCCAATGGCAATTAAAACGATTACTGTGTTCCAGTTGTATCCGGAACTGTGGCCAATATTTAGCTCAAGAGGTTCCAGGAATCTTCATGGCTAAATGTTACGATTGTGGCGATGTTGATCCCTGGGACATCGACTACAGGTGAGGAGCATGATGTAGAAAACCACTGTTTCAACTCTCCTCTGCTTAAGTCTAGCACAAAATGTTACAGAATATGTAACTTAAATTAATAAAACTGTCTACTCATCTCCAATTCTAGTACCCTGCCTTGTCAATGGTAATTATCCCCACGGTATGTTTCTGTTTTCTTTTCTTTGGTTGAAGATAGCAGCATTTAATAACATCACATTTTTTGTACTTTGTATTCTTTCCTTTTTTTTCCTTCAATTCTATTCATTTTAGTAACATTTTGATTTCCAGTTGGACAATCGTAGGAGAGCAGATACCAGTCCAATTCTCAAGGTACTACATTATACCACCAAGCCGAAGAAGAAAACCTTCATTTTTACTTCGAGTGATAGGTAAATATTCTGCCTAGCCTGATGCAAACGTGTATGCAGTTAAGTTATAGAAGAAGATCCAAAAAGATGCCATTACTTTCGATTGAAATCCACCGGTGACGAAATCCTGGATGAAGAAATAGATTAACAGGTAGAAGGATTTTAAATGGAGTATTTGACCATCACATAGGTGGATGTATTGATTCAACGATAAGTAGATGTATAGACAGTTGGAACAATTGTTAGAACAATTGTTAGATAGAAGGAGAGAGATACTTAAATGAATAGAAAGGAGCGTTTAAAGATATTATTAGTCAGATAGGCTTCATTGATAGAAAAACTATATCGATTGGTGGGATAAATAGATAGATATATATTAGCTAGATGGATTGAGTGACAGGAAGGTATAAAGATAGAAAGGTACTAAGATAGATGCATACATATATTTACAAACATACATGCATACATACATACATACATGCATGCATGTATGCATGCATGCATGCATACATACATACATACATACATACATACATACATACATACATACATACATACATACATACATACATATTAGGTTGGATAAGTAAATAGATTGATACTAGGATAGATACATTTTATACAGATAGACAGTTACTAAGATAGATCGATATATAGATAGAGAGACCGGTATGTATAAAGGTAGATACCAAGATAGGTATAAAATATATGCATACATACTAAGATATATATATATATATATATATATATATATATATATATATATATATATATATATATATATATATAGATAGATACATACATACATACTAAGATGGAAACTAAAGCAGGTAGATAGCTATGTAAATGGGTAGACGAGAATGTATTTGGATAGATAGATAGAGAAATAATAGGAAAGAGAGACTGGTAGGTATATAGAAAGATACCAAGATAGGTATAAAATATATGCATACATACATACATACATACGTAGATGTGTATATATAAATAGATACTAAGATAGAAACTGAAGCAGGTAGCTAGTTGTATAGACGAGTATATATTTAGAGAGATAGATAAACAAAAGGATATAGATACCGGCAGGTATAAAGAAAGAGACATAGATACCGAATCTTTTCAATTGGTGAGACTTTTTCTGTAATCGCAGCTCAATCAAGCCAGAACCTCACGAATAACGCCTTTAAGATCCCAATCCAACCAAACTAATTGAAGGATTTTCTTGTAACCTTTGACTGAGGAAGAATGTATGCAAGCCGTATAGCAAGTTCAGTAATTTCTATTATCAAGCACAGTAAGAATGAATTGTCATTGATGTCCAAGAGCACCACGGTTCAATCAGGGATCTCATTACTAAGCTCTACACCACCCTCCCCCTTTTCCCTTTTAAATGTTGTAATAGTAGGCTATAGCGCGGACACCTCTTTAGAGTTCAAACTTCTTTTACTATACATTAGAATAAATGAGGAAATTCTATCAAATCAAATGGTATGGAGCTGCTAGAGTATGAGAAGTTTTTTTTCTTTTGGTCATTGTCTTCCTAATTGCTGGAGGTTCCGCGAAGTTTTTTTTAGCCATTTATTGACATAAACAGCACTAATAATTTTGTTATCAAATTGATATTTCCTTCACTCTGACTTTCTTTTTATTAATCTCGCTTTTTCTTCACTCATTTCAGTGGAATGTTCCAAAGAAGTTTTCAACAATGGTATGCTCTCACGGACTTGGATTCTGTTTCAATTCGATTTTTTTCAAACATGTTTTCAAATCCCTTAACTTATACATACAAGCTAAACTGATTTTCAGTTTTTTTCGATTCCATGTACTTTTGTATGAGGGTCGGTGTGATTTATTAAGAACTTTCTTATATTCCTCGTTCTCGAATAAAATCGGCACCAGAAGCAAGATGATACTTTAATGAAGGGAGGGCGTGGCGAAGAGTGGTTTTATTATATCATAGAAGATCACCATTGCGCCAGTTCTGTCCTGTGGTAACAGTCTGTGAAATCATAACTTCTCAATGGACAGGTAACTGTCGCTTGTACAATCGCATCTTCGCCCTCGCGAAAGTTTCTCTATGAGACAATCAGACTTTAGAACTGTGGGAGTGTCTTATACGGAGCAAGTATGTGCTTGGCTTGAAAGATTTGATAGGAAACCACTCGCGTGACATTATTTCATTTAACTTCCTTTTATAGAACTAACATACCGAGATCCATCACAATCCATAATACTGTGTTACAAAGAGGTATGTTTCTTTGTTAATAATTTTTGACCTACCTAATAATTCATATCAAATTATACCAAATCTAGAGAATAAACACTCTAGGATAACAACGAATGGTAAGATTGTAAACTACTATGTGCAGACATTGTTAACACACATACGCACAATAGGCCGCTCGAAATGGAGGAGTGACTCTGTTATGTGGCAACTTTTACACCCTGAAACACATATTATTTGAGTGTGCAGTCTGTCTGCAAGCCCAAGACAGATTTTTCAGGTTGAATGACCTGGAAGAATTTATAATATATTACATTTCATTCGCTTAGTCGTTGCTTGAATTCATATATTTTTCACACCTATGTATGTATATATATATATATATATATATATATATATATATATATATTAATTCTATACCAATTTTTCTTTGAGCCTGGCAGGGTTTAAAAAGCATGGCGGGGCTCAAATACCACAGTGTTGTCGGCCAGTCCTTACCTGAAGGGTATGATTTACGTGATTCCTAGATATCAACAGTTACCAAATACCCCTTAGAAAGTGGTATTTGAAAACAAGAATATAACTTTTGAGGTCATAATATCCTTCATTTCATCTTAATGAGGTTAATTTCTGGAATAATTTTTGAGTTTGGAAACCCTTCATGCATTCAGTCAACCTATCAGTGGCATTTTCAAGACGTCAGTAAGCTTCTTTTGTTGTCCAATACTTTATTCTACATCAGCCTTTTTTTCGGATTTGAATTTTAGCGGGACCCTCCCACCCCAGCCTGCTCCCCGAAAATGAAAACTGTCTTTTGTAATCACCATCAATGCACTTGCATAATTCTGGTTGCTCAATGCAGATGCCTTGGCCACCAAAAGCTGAGAGCAGAGCTCTTGTCAAACACCTTCTCCTCTGGCCATGAGAAGGTAATTGAATCAAGAACTTGATTTAGAGCCATTAACGCATGAACAAAAGGCATGTAAAACACGGTTTTTTTTGTTTGAACTTGCATAGCTACAAAATAAACGCGTGGAAGGATCCTTAATCAGATTGGAAAAGTACATAACTAATTGCAACTGGAAGCAAATGTCTTTTTTACTACACATGTACCAGTATAGTCAAGGCTGAAAAAGGATGCTGACAGCAATCGTGCAGTGAGCACTGGAGATGATGTGTCAAGACCTGCGAAATGAGTTCATTTTATATAATTATCTGTCGATAGGTCTTTGCTGTTTCTTCTCACTTTACGGAGAAAAGAGGGATGGGTTTTTCATTACTTTTATTTTATTGGGAGGAGTGGTAGAGCGAAACAGCAGAAAGCCCGATCCTATCCAACCAGTCCTATCCGTGGCTTCATTGACTGCCGCTATATTTACAGGTAAAACTTGGGGAAATAACTATAACACGAGTTATGAAACTTATCAGATTCGATCCACGTTGTGCTCACAAGCGTCCTAACGTATTTGGTTGTCTCAGACTGTATATCCTGAAGGCCAACAGGCTCAGCTGCTTTCTGTGGTGGGTTGAGATCTGCTGGGTTGTCTCAGACCGTATATCCTGCAGGCCAACAGGCTCAACTGCTTTCTGTAGTGGATTGAGATCTGCTGGGTTGTCTCATACCGTATAGCCTGCAGGCCAACAGGCTCAACTGCTTTCTGTGGTGGGTTGAGATCTGCTGGGTTGTCTCAGACCGTATATCCTGCAGGCCAACAGGCTCAACTGCTTTCTGTGGTGGGTTGAGATCTGCTGGGTTGTCTCAGACCGTATATCCAGCAAGCCAACAGGCTCAACTGCTTTCTGTAGTGGGTTGAGATCTGCTGGGTTGTCTCAGACCGTATATCCTTCAGGCCAACAGGCTCAGCTGCTTTCTGTGGTGGGTTGAGATCTGCTGGGTTGTCTCAGACCGTACACTCTGCTGGCCAACAGGCTCAACTGCTTTCTGTGGTGGGTTGAGATCTGCTGGGTTGTCTCAGATCGGTTATCATGCAGACACGGACTGTGTTGTCGGCCCAGGAACGTCTGGTCTGCTGACAGCAATAAAGGCGTGGTTCATTAACATTCTCATGGCCTGGGGATAGCGTGCCTATGAGGGTCAGGATGAAGCCATAAGATTTATCTTGCTTCGCAGGCCTATTTCTTGTTTAATACCGCGAAGCAAAGGGCAAAAATAAAGGGGACTGGATAGATGACTAACGGATTCTCATTTTCGGTTCGAGTTAAGACATCTTTAGTGAAAGCTTTCTAATGTGCTATGTTAAGCCATTTCTCTGATTAAAAAGCTATTCAATATCAATATCATTGAGCGAAAGATTTTTTTAGAAAACATCGATGTTGTGATTTATCGATTCAAAACTTTGAGTTTTCACATAAGATTTCAACGTTTTGAGTCCATCCGTTTTGAGCTGTATGTGAGCGACAGCTCTTTCCGTGTTGGCTGATGGCGAGGACGTTTTTCGAATTTCTAGAGTCTATTTTCTTTAAATTAGCTACCACTGACCTGTTGACTTTACAATGGATGCATGAGCCTACTGTTGTAAACAATTTTATCCCGAGGAATGCATCGAGTAGTTCTAACGCATTGGCTAATTACACACGGCACCCAAAGCCTTTAGCTTGGGTACATGTATATCATTTCAGTTCATTTTATGTTAAGACATTGAAGAGGCTCCATTGTCAATTGAGATTCCCTACATTTGAAATGCGAATTGGGAAACGATCGCAAATGTTGCACTTATATTCCATTCCCTTGTGTTGTTCAGTGCCTTTATCTTTCTCTTATCATTGGTCCATGTTTCCTTCAGAGAAAACAAAAATAACTGACTTGTCACAAGAGCCTGCAATCGTGTGCTCTCACAATAAGATATATCTTCCGCAGGGCCACTCATAGGACATTTCTAAAGTAGTAATTATTGAATTCTGAGTTATTAGAATTCTTCTCACGTTGTCATGATGACATTCTTTAAATAAAGCAGAGATCTCAAGCTAGAAATCTAAACTAAACTTGATTGCAATCTTCTAAGATGCCCTCTTTTCAGTTTATCTATCCACCGAGAGCAGTATGTGGTGCTGATGATCCATTACGGAGATAATGTAGTAATCGACCTAAAGCGGTAAAAAGTGTTTTCCAATGCAGAGAAATAATGTGCGGCTTCTCAGACAATAATATTACCGAGAAAACAAATTCAAGAACCCGATTCTTTTCAAAATCAATGGAGTTATCTTGGATCGCTAAAGCTTATAATTATTCTCGATCTAGTCACAATCTATACGCAAGACAATTTAGAATGGAATCTTAATAAAAATGACTTAACTTGAATGTGTCTAGGGTTCCGTGTAGACAACTAGTGGATCTGGTCGATATCTTAGATATCAAACAATAGAGCAGTATGAAAAGAGAGCAAATGAGGCAGACGTTGTATTTAAATTTGCAACCGCCTCTCCGGAAGAAATGGCGACGATGACAGTAGTTTTGTTCTTATAACACTAACCTATCAGATCACTCTATTTTCCTGAACACACAGAACGGAATAATTTCCACGGCATTGGAGTAGTTCAAGTTTTATTTATTTTTTTCTAAATTTTTTACTACATTGAAATAAGTTGTATATTTTTATATATTTATGTTTGCAACAATAGTTCGTTTTAACAGTGCCATTATCTTGGAAAATTTTCAACTGCTGAGGACAGTCTTTTAAATATTATTTGACTCATTACAACAAATCTCGTACAATGAAAATTTATGAATTAAATAAATTGAAATTATAATAAACTTCCAAAGGCCTAAATATATAACTTCTCTTTAATATTTATGTAACGTGAGGACATTGATCTTGACAAATCGAAATTCAGTAAACTTCACAACTCTGCGGCGACTGGTTTTGGAGGAGAGAGCGGAGAAAGAAATCGAAATTGCCTTTTATAAATCAGATGGTTCAAAAAAAAGGGCTCGAAGTGTCGCTTTCATGTTGATTTCCTCCTCGCCATCTGCTGGGAGAAACTGGTGATTTTACTATAATCTTTTTCAGTGTCCGCTCCAGAATAGTCCACCATCGCAAGAGCGCTCGGCGGTTTCTCACATCGCTCGGTATCAATTCTCTCTTCCGTATTGTAGTATCATCACTAGAAGGAAAAAGCGCTACTCCACGAAGTTGTTCTGTCCTGTGGCATCGCACCAGCCCTGCGGTTAATTGCTTCTCTCTTTCTACACAGGCAGAATAATGCCGAATGTTGACCAGTCTGTAGGTTAAGGTCTAGTCAGAACTTGCGGACAGTAGGCTCAGTATTAGAACTACTTTTTGTTTAAGATTATTGTCCGTAGAGAGAGGACAAACTGGACAATTGTGAAAATACGACATGCACAGTATCCAAGGTATAAGTCTAAAGTCTCATTTTGAGAGACTTACGTCAAGCGTTTCTAAAAGATAAGAAGGACTTCTCAGACGATTGCTGCTCTCTACGAAGCTAGAGATAACAATGTCGAAACATGAAAATGAAAAAAAAAACATGTCATACTTTGATCTAAAATAATTACATACTGTCTATGCAGTCAGTAGGAGCATCGTGACCAAAACTACATGTCACTAGGATCGAATTTAGATAAACTGATAAACTACAGGACAGCCCATTTATAAAAACGCCGGGAATTAATAACTCAAACATGAAAAGTATTATACAAGCATTATTAAAATTTATGTCACAAATGACTTTGTGAAACAATAAATAAGTATAATTTACCACTACGAGACCCTATGTAAATGATTTTTAAGTTTTACATTTTGGGCTGCCTCAGTTTAAGTTACCTTTGCTGACAGATACATAACTCGCGATAATTTTCATCACTTTCTGTCACTACAGCTGAGGCGGACGTTACTCGGTAGCTGCAATATGCAAACGCGTTTAAATCCAACAAATTGCCTCTTATTTATTATCGCCCCAGCGAGGAAGTTGTTTCCACTTCATAAGTTGATTAATTGCACTAATAATTATATTAACATAAATGAACTCAAAAGGAGACCTTTAGAACTTCGGTGCAATATTCCAAGCTTGAAATTAAGTTGTGTCAAAAGGATAAGAATGCCACTTTTTCCCTTAGAAAAAGTACTGAATTGATGATAATATGCTTTTAATATGAGGCGATGTGCTGAGTGTAGAAGCCATACAGCGACGGCCAAGCATCTTGCTGAATGCAGACTGTTGGTTGTTACTTCGCTTTATACAGAAACATTTTGGATATGTGTGTTGGCGTTAAGTTCTTTATCACGCAGCAAGCACGTTTTTAGATTGAAATAAATGTAGCTATGCCTGCGCTTAGTTTTAGATTTGATTTTGTTTTAACTTTAAGTATCTGCATATCAAGGTTTTGTCGCTTAGTTTAGTTGTAGTCCGTTTGAGTGGATAGTGAGGAAGGTTTCAGCAGGCATCTTTCTCCTGTTCTGGTCCCTTCCCTTCTTGTATCTGTATGGTAAAGGCGATGTCCATTGAGAAACAATTTCCAAAGCCTTTTTCTTTGTTTCTTTGAATGTTTTGAGTTTTTTTTTGTTTATTTCTTTTTATATGTTTTTTTGTTTGTTGTTGATTTTTTTTAACAAAAACAAACAAACAAACGGCATGTTCAGTTTACCTCAATAGCAAATTAATAAGATTTGGGGTTGATGGAGGGGGGGGGCTATGATTTTACCATCTCTCTCTCTCTCTCTCTCTCTCTCTCTCTCTCTCTCTCTCTCTCTCTCTCTCTCTCTCTCTCTCTCTCTTTATATATATATATATATCTTTATATATCTTTCTCTTTTTTTTTCATTTATCCATCCATCTATCTATCTATATGTTTGTATGTATGTATGTTTGCCTATCTTTTTATTTTTTCTGAATCTCTTTCATTTTCGCATTTTCACTCTCTATCCGTATGTACCGATTTTTCTTTCTTTTAAAGTGCATCTTAGAATTATTCTCATCTTTTGACCCCATTAACATTAGGAAACTTTTTTTAGTAAAAATTCTATTTCTACTGTTCATTTCTTGCAGTAACTACCACCGTTCAAAAGTTCTCGTCGATGGTTAACAAACGAATCTATCTGACTCAGCGAGGCTCAACTTGGCCTGATTTTGGCCAAATGAATGCAAGTGAGCGTGCAATATTGTACGACACATTCGACATCAAACATAAATCGTTTACAGGTTATATCAATACTCCATTTCATTCGACGCCTGTCACTCAATATTTTTGGATCAAGAGTAAAGGTAGTTATATTACCGCTATTTACAATAAGAATCCTATAATATAATTATTGTTAGTTACATTCGTCAGGTTGTACAAGCTCTGGTCATTATGTCTAATTTCTACTGTCGCTGCATACATTCATCAAGTTGTACAAGCTCTGATTATAATGTCTAATTTTTACTGCCGCTGGTTATGTTCATCAAGTTGTAAAAGCCATCGCTCTTATATAAAATTTGAATCTCGCGCTGGTTATAACCATCAAGTTAAAGAAGCTGTGGCTACAATCATGATCTTTTACAACCGCTAGTGGCAATAGCGTTATAAAAAAATAGGAAGTACAACAAAACTTAACCATCAATTAGTCATCTTACAGCTGCCAATATCTCTATAGCACAAAATACGGTGAAAAAGAATAGCAACATTGCCAGATGAACGATGTACTTAAGAATATAGGTGTAGTAAATTGCTCTTGTTTCTTACTATTAATCACCACACCTAATGCAGATTGCGATCAGAAAGTTTCAGAGGTTGGTCGGAGGATGAACTTTGCACGTGGGTCAGACTGTTCTCCTTAGGGATGGCGGGAGGTGGGGGGAAGGAGAGACTGCGCTCCTTATAGCTTATCTTGATAATGATGTTTCCAAAAAAAGAAGGAGGCAGATATGTGAAATCCAAAATCATGGTTCTTTTTACAGATCAGCTATCAACCCTATCGGATTTTAAGCAGAGATAAATAAACTATAATGCAACTGAATTCTTCTGTTGCTTAACTGAAAAGGTAAATTTTTACTCTGAAAACAATATTATACAGCCGAACTATAACAAACGCAACAAACATCAAGTTTTGAGAGCCTTTGATTTTACTAAGGCATATAAAATGTCAGATGCCCTTTCTTGACCAGTGCCTAAGGAAAATTTTTTTTTTATATAAACCTAATACATTCCTTATACTATAGCTTTGACCAGAAATTAACGGATTGTGTTTTTTAGCTGAACTGTGTCCAACAACATGTTTCAGAACGTTTATACATTGCAATAAAAAAAGCTTCATATCTTCTCGTCAACCTTTAAAATCGCTTTCCTACAGCTTCAATCTAACAAGAGTCTATTCGTAGAAATGTTCATACCATTCTTTTGAAGCAAAAGGTGAAGAAAAAGTAAAGCGCAAACTATTGCCATAATGAAGGTTATAGCAAACACGAATAAGGCTCTATTCAGGCCGGGTGTAGGGAAAAAAAGATCGGCCTACCATGGCATCGCATTTTCTTATACAATTTCACAACTTTCTCCATCTAGATTATCTACATTTTCAAAACATGCCGGCGATGTTTTGCAATAACAAAAATACCCGTCTTCTTATTTAATTGAATCATCTTTTCCTAGCCTTTAAGCCACGGGTGGAAGGTGATACATTTTGGGTTTTTTTCGAAGAGATTTAGATCTAGATTCTACAGGCTAACTTGTCGGCTTACATTTAACATTTGTCTCAAATTGTTGTATCAAGGGAATTTCTAATCATAAGAATTATTTATACAAGTATTTCAATAAATCACATTGCCAGAGTTACGTAAATGAGCGGAATAACTTGTTAAACTAGATAACTTTGTAAAAAAAAGGATAATGAGAGAAAGAACAACAGCAAAAAGAAAGTAAAAATTGTTCATATCAGAAACGTTAGTATAAAACAAAGGAATTTGGTGCGGTTTTCAGATAAACGGATGGATGAATCTTATTAATTTTTGTTGTAAAAATAATGAAACTATATTGATAAAATAAAATAAAAAAAGTATTGACATGGATGCGTAAAAGATGTTAATATTGGCTGATTAGTATTTTTATATCCTACTTACATCTCCAGATGAAAATATTGACTGATTTAGTATTTTTTTGTTCTAGTTACAGCTCCAGATGATAAGATAGACTTATTTAGTATTTTCATATCCTAGTTAGGAAGTCTCTTTCGTGTTACGATAACTATGCTGACCACATACTTGAACTCAATAGTTTTCTACAACTAGATCCCTTTGAATTTAATTCGAATTTTTATTTCCTTTGCTGGAATTTTGGATCTGCTAATACTGGCCTTGATTCAGCTTTTCACTTTCGGCTTGAGTTGATTTGGGTTGGAAAAAAAATCATTCTTTTAACTCTGTGTTGTTGTACTGATTGCTCACATAAACAGTTTCATTTAGTGCACGACATGATTTGGCCACCTTGTAATCTGATCGATGTCGATTACGAACATCGGAAATATTGTCGGACTGACTGAACCGAGATATGACATACAACCGCTGTCTGTACGCAGCTCGCCACCGCTGTTAGGCGTTTAGGGTCTCAATAACACATTGCTGGAAAATCCTCTAAGATTGGTTCTGTTGATTTGATACACGGCTTTTTTTTTTCTTGATCACAAATAAGACTGAATAAAAAAAAATACAGTTGGCCTCTCACATGGTTACCAACTTTCTTTTCTAAAGCCAAACTGAGGGTCATTGAGAAAACTTCCTAGTTTTGCTCCAGTGCGTTGCTAGAAGATCGGAGTGCACAACTTCCATGTTAGTTTACGTAGCGCTGTAGGTATTGCAGGTATTGCAGGTTTCTTGCTCACCTTGTGTTCTCTCGCTAGTACCACTATAGAGTGCTTATAGCATCCTGGCACATCTCATTCTTCATCCAAGCCCTGCCTCACGAGGACAATCATAGTGAGCCGCCGTTACCCTTCTTTAAAGAAAAAGATGATTAAACTTTTGGTTTCTACATTTGATGTCATGTCTTTTTACGTTCCCTTTGTACTCGAGATCGATTTAAATGTTCTTGACATCACTATTCTCACCTCTTAATTGTTTTTCCTTTCTCATTTAAGGTTTCGCCACTTGAATTATTGATAATGGCTATGTGGCTATCGGGCTGATCTCTCACTCTTATTGCTTTTACGATCTCGTAAAATTATTAATTTTGGTGCAGTCTTTTTCAGAGAACACTGCATCATTCCCTTTTCATCTAGCTGTTATTTGCTGCTCTCAAAAGGTAGTTTTTGTCCCATTGTACCTCGTGTAATACTTTGATTTAACCAAAATTATCCAAAGTGGATTCTTTCCCAGCTTCCTTCATTCACCTCTTTATTCTACCAGATTTCTCCAACTCTGTTTACGTCTTTATATTTAAATACTTCATACTTGTCTCAATGAATCGGAGAGCCTTTTGCTTTGAGCGTGTCTCTGGTGAACTTTATCTTTAGTGGTGGTAGGGCGACAAGCGTCCGATTTCTGGTAGGTGTCTCTAGTTTGAGCTTCCAAACTTTCATCGTAGATCTCAGATCACCATGCTCCAGACGGCAACACTTTTAGTGTTCTTTTTTTTCTTAGCTTTTTATTTGTTTGCGTGTCAGGACGCTGTTTTTTAGTTGATTTAATTTATCTTCTTGTAATATTTTTGGGTCTGTCTCTATCTAATCCATAATTATGTGATCTGTATATCTCATGTAACCTACCAATCTAGTATTACATGTATTAGTGCTCAATGACCAGCGCTGGTTGTTTTCACCTTCCACAATAAAGACATAAGAGTAAAGGTGTGAGTTTTGGTACGCTATGAGGAAGTAAGGAGTCAGGTATTTACCAATAATCGCAAGTCGTGTTTCTCCTGTATTCTTCAATTGATCCTAATTTTCACACGCAGCTTTGTCATGCTACACAACTATGTATTTGCATTTAAGGACAAAAATAACAGGTAATGGTGCACAATCTGAAACGAATCGACTTAAGAGAATATAAAAAAGCCCCTTATACAAACCAGAGTGCAAACCCACAGCTATAGTCATACTAAGTGCACCAGCCTAGCAGAAGTGGCTGATATAAGATATTGACTAAGTCAGTTAGTAATTCATGGAACTACTATTGGAGTTCGTGGCCAACTAATTAGCTCCCTTGCAGATTACTAAACTAGGCTCGGTCCCGTCTGTCCTCTTGTCTCGGTCATGGTATTCCTGGCATTACTTCAGAGACGTGATAGGGTTTTGCATAAACCTGGGTCCATCAGATACGTTCAAGCATGAAATCTAACTAGAGCAGAAAAATACTGCCTCCTTTGCAATGCTGCAGAGCTGGAATCTAGCTTTTAATGTTTTCCAGTCAGCCCTGCTAGTATTCCATAGCACTCAATATCTCCGTTCTGTTCTTGTCTAAATCTTAGCTATCTTTTAGGTTGTAATCCTTTTTTTTAGTGTACGTTTACGGTGATATGACCATATAAAATTCTGACACTCCATTATACTGAATAGAGATCAACAAACAAGTGGACGTCTGTTCCTTCGTCAGCCCAATCCACGGCGTGGCGCTGTTTCGCCAAAATGTTGACGAGGGTGATATTGGTTATCAAACCGCAGACGGTTTTAGACGCGGTGCCCTAGTCCAAATTCCGGCAAGTGCATGTTGTGCGGAACAATGAATAATTGTTGCTATACTTTTAATGATAATTAAAATACTATGTTTTGTTGTTGTTTCTGGGCGAGGTTTACAATAATCAACGTACGGGCTACATCTCCGAGTTCTTGTATATTTTTTTTCCTTTTTTACATATTTTTTGTAATGCGTAAAACTCAAAGATGTATGGCTGAGAGATAATGAGTGCTTTTTACTTTCCTCGGTAATCTAGAAATGTTATTTCAAATTTTTAAAACGTATTATATAGACTAAGCTCACAGCTAGCTGGCTTTTCCTAGATTTAAATTTCAGTCCATAGAACCATATTGTCACTTCGTTAAGTGATGATTTCATGGATATTAAGTTACTTGATTACATCATAAAGAATCGTTGTGGCTATAAAGTAAACACTTTTTTCTAAATACGGTATTTCCTTTAAGTACCATCCAAGTTGGATTGGAACCACATTGAAAGACCTTTCAGATTATGTGTATGCTGCGCTTGTAGCGACAGCTCATGCTTTCCGCTTTGCTCTATGCTAGATATATTATTTTACCTAAACGATCTATCCAAAATATATCTCAAAGTTTGAGAATATATTCCAATACCCAGTTTTAAATTTATTGAAATGGTTTAACCTTTGCTGATAAAACAGGAACTGGCGTCTTTGATTCTATCTTCACTGACTTGCTGCCCCGCCTCAGATTCTTAGGGGCTTATGTGGCGGTCAGCTTTACCTCCTTTACCTACCATAGCTCCTCAACCTGTGGTGGTTGTCTGACTGATATGGTTTCATGACTGATTTGGTTTCCTGAATAATATGGTTCCTACTTTGTAAGATTTCCAGACTGATATTATTTCCTGCCTGATATGTTTTCCTGACTGGTTATGGTTTCCTAATTAGTAAGGTTTCGACTGATATAGTTTCCGGCCTGATATGATTTGCCGACTAATATGGTTTCCTCACTGATTATGGTTCCCTAACTGTTAAGCTCTCCAGACTGATATGCTTTTCTGACTAATATGGTTTCCTGACTGATTATGGTCTCCTGACTGTTATGGTTTCGGGACTGGTCTCCGGACTGATTGTAGTTTCCTGGCTAATATATTTTCTGGACTGGTTTTCAGACTGATATGGTTTTATGACTGATATTGCTTCATGACGGATGTGGTTTCCGGACTGATTATGGTTTCTTGACTGATATGGTTTCCTGCCTGATATGTTTTCCTGACTAATATAGTTTCCTGACTGATATGGTTTGCTGCCTCATATGGTCTCCTGACTGATTGTGGTTTCCTGACTGATTCTTCCCTAACTGGTAAGGTTTACAGACTGATATGATTTTCTTACCGATATGGTTTCTTGACTGGTTTCAGGACTAATTATTTTTCACTGACTGATATGGTTTCCGGATTAATATGGTTTCCTGGCTGATTATGGTTTCCTAACTGGTAAGACTTCCAGACGTATATGGTTTCCTGATTGGTTTTTGGACTGATATGTTTTCCAGGCTGATTTCCCGACCGATTAGGTTTCTGAGTTACTATGGTTTCCTGACTGATACGGTTTCTATATTAGTTTTCTGACTGATAATGGTTTCAAGACTGGTTATGTGACTGGTATGGTCTCCTGACTTATATGGTTTCTGAATTGATATGGTTTCCGAAACGCTGTTGTCTTTCCGGTCTGCTCAAGCTCCTCCACTTGATTTGGTCTCCTGTTTGCTGTGATTCCCTGATTGCTATCGTTTCTCGCTAGCTTTGATTTCCTGCCTGCTGCGGCCTTTTATAATATTGTTGACCGCATCTCATTCTCGTTTGTAACGAAACCTGAAAGCCATGCGGAATCTGGAAAAGCAATATTGCCAAAAGCCATTTAGTTTGCTCTCGCTTCCTGCCTACTTTTACAACGCACTAAAAGTAAGAATTTCCTTATACTTTTTATATAGCTCTTCTTCGGTGGAAGTAAGAAATGTTCACAATTTTTTAAAATTCCTCTACAAACATTCTTGCCAATCCAATTCTTTGCGTGCCCTACATGCTCACTGAAACAGTTTTGGTGATTATACCTTAAAAAAAAATCTTGAAATTCATTGTCAAAGCCCTAGGCCACCTCATCTCTTCGCTGTATTGTACAACTTCATTCCTTTCAACACTTTAAATTCTCATTGAATGAGTAAACAACAATGATAATTATTAGATCAGAACTCAGCATTCCCTTCAACTCTTTAAATTCTCATTGAATGAGTAAACAACTTTGATGTAAGATCAGAACTCAGCATTCCTTTCAACACTTTAAATTCTCATTGAATGAGTAAAGAACTATGATGTAAGATTAGAACTCAGCATTCCTTTCAACACTTTAAATTCTCATTGAATGAGTAAACAACAATGATAATTATAAGATCAGAGCTCAGCATTCCTTTCAACGCTTTAAATTCTCATTGAATGAGTAAACAACTTTGATGTAAGATCAGCTCTAAGCATAACGTGAAGCATACTTTGGCCTCGATTCGCAACAGCCGAAAGACCCCAACCTGAACGTGTTGAGAGCTGGGCTAGTGCTGCGGTGTCAGGCGGCCGCACGTACTCCAGCGTTTGGTAAGTCTGGATGCTTGTTCAACTAGCTGTGGTGTTCATTGTCTTCGACTTTCGATTCGAGGTAAAAAAAAAAAAACAACTGAAAGTACAAATTCAAAAAAGATAGCAGCTGCATGAGCCGATCGATTTGAATTAGCTGAATAAGAAAAGCTTTTCATATCAAACTGTAACAAAGTTTAAAAGGCTTATCTTAAAAAAAAACAACAACCCACTACAAAAATATGTGAATACTCAAAGGCATTTTTAAGTTAGGTTACTGTATAAGTGAATTGTCTACAAAGGAATTCTTAGTTGTTAACTAAAAGGAAGTCATGATAAGGAATTTTAAGTATAAAATTGTATGTCGAGGATTTGCATCCAGCTTTGAAGGATGCAGCTTAGTTTTACTGAAATTAAAGATTTATTTTTTATAGTTGGATATTAGATCTATTTATTTTTCGACGAAACCACATGAAATCGTCCTCTGCAAAGAAAAAAAAAATATTCTAGAAATTTGAACATTATTTCAGTCACACAGCCTTATGTAAGATGAAGATTTATCGAAATATGAAGATTATTTCAGTCACATACTCTTATATGATATGAAGATTTATCGAAAAAAAGCTCAATAAAAAAAATATTTGTGTGTTTTCCTTTTTCCTCGATTCGAAATGACTATTAGAATTTTGCGTCTTCCATTTCCGTCGACAATTCTTTACATTTATATCATTAAAGGCAGCCAATTTCTAATTTCGTGTCTCCCATATTGGTAAAAAAAATCCCGCCCTTTACATGGTCAGATGTGTTGCCATACACTTGGATTTTACACATGTTTTTTGCGTCCCCGAAGTGCTACCCTTGGCATGTAGACAATAGTCTTAGCTTGTGCGTTCCGTAAGATATTTCAATTTTGTTCTGTGCACAGTATCGATCCATTCAAAAGCTTACTTGATCTTTTAGCTTTGTGGTCTTGAATGAGGTATTTAAAACATAACCTGATATAACTCAGATTTACTTCGTTTTTTGTTTGATTGTTGTTGTTTTCTTTTTTTGTTCAATAATCATTCTTTATTATTAATCTATCCACAAGCTATGACTGCTGTGTTGGCTTTAGCACAAGAAATCTTTCAAGGCAGCTACCTGGATGTTGATATTGAACAGGTTGGTTTGAGGATCCCCAGTCTAAAAGAAAGCTACTCCTCTTGTCATTGACACCTGAGATCATGATAGAAAGTGATTTGTACCAGTAAAAGTATCCTTCATGGAGCTGAACCAATTACTCAAGAGCTTTCTTGTTTATGACATTACAAAAATGCCATGTCCTTTTCTTTAAAATAGCAATGCCCAACAATTTTTACCGCTACATGTAATTAGAATCTTATGAAACTGGGAGAAGGGAAAGAGAGAATACATACACTGTGTGTTTTCTAGTGCTTTTTCATAGGATAGTGCAAGTGGATCAGGAGTGATCCAGTCACCTTTGTCCTCAGGTTGTGTATGGCCAGCGGTGACAGATCACCGTCCCTCTTGTTCACATATCTTTGTTCAGGTTTAGGAACTGATTGTTTGGAAGTTTTCATAGGTGCAATTCTTAAAATCGCTTGTTCTCCTTTTTGCCTTAATTCAAATTTGATTCATAAATTTTTTTTAAAGCATCCGTTATCACAAAGGCTATGGAATTTTTCAATTGGTGGTAGAGTAGAGTAAATTATAGAACAGACAAAACCCTACGTTTTTTAAACAAAGACGATTTATGAATTTAATTGGGTTTATATAGTTTGACTTAAAACCTTTTCTAACATGTCAGGAATAAAAAAGAGTAGCACGAACATTTTTTGAAGCATAAGAAACACCGAACAAAATAAAAAAAAAACCAATAAGTCGCAAGACACACACACAATGACCTCATTTCTTATTTATTTTAACCTCATAGACAGTAACACTTAAAACATTTTTGAACACTTTCAAATATGTACAATACAAATCTAAATAATATTTTTTTGGAAATGTTTAAAAACAATATTTCACCAGAGCACAATGGTTGTGTACAACGTAGCCAACATAAAGTCCAGTCCTTCTTTGACCAAAACAGTTATAGTGTCAACGGGGGGAGGGGAATCGAGAATACCCGGATCATGCCTTTGTGCTTGTCAGTGCTTCTGTGTGATCCCTAGTGCCTTTTACAAAGAGTGATCATAGGGAGCTAATTGTGCCCTCCAATACAAGGCGCTTCTCATCCACTATATTAGGAATTTATTTTTCTCATTTTGCAATGGTTGGGGGATGATTGACAAAGACATTATTGTTTTGTCCTCTGAGCTATAAGTAAACTGCAACTGTAGGTTCATTAAATTTTAGATCGATAAAATTCCTGCTTTAAAGATTCTAATCTGAGAATATATTTATGATCCAAGAGGGATAAAATAGTTTAATATCGTTTGAGGCACTGGTTTTCATAACAAATACATATGTTTTATTAATTTATTAATCACCTAAACCGCTGTGCCTTGTAAAACTTTTCACTTCAGCGATCCATTGATATGCTGTTTGCAACTTTTTTGTGAATTATTATTTGATACCTAAGATACGTCTGTATATCTAAAAAAAAATTTTCAGTGCTACGGTGCCTTGAAACACATGGTGGTTGGAAAAATACAGCCTTCAAGATACAAAACTGCCTTCAAAATCCAATATATGTTCTTCATGACTGACGGCAGAAATCACACCAACGCTGCAGACATTGTAAGCTTTGAAAAAGACGAGAAAGTTCTGTTGACGTCTCATTGGTCTATGATCTCTCAGCGCCCTGCTTATTTTCCTTAAAATTCTATTTAAGCTAATTTAAATGTAGCACAAGCATCGTATATTCTTTTCTTGAAGATACTGATGTTCCTTACTGTGAAAAAAATACAGATTAAAAGTCTGAACATTGAGGCTATTAAGTTTTTATCGTTTATAGACTGGACAATAATGAAGTGTGTAAATAATGTAGCTTTTTAAATATTATTCATTTTACAATATTCAGCTGTGACTGTAAGATAGAGATATACATGAAATGGCTTAAGCAGAAGTATACGTAGAAAGAAATTATATTAAAACACAGGTTTAAATGTGTGTGTGTGTGTATATATATATATCATTTATATGATATATATGATTAATATAATTATATATGTACTTATAAAAGACAAACATAAAGGTTGATAGAAATAATAAAAAATAACCAGTTCTCACGGTGCACAGCCATGACCGAAGAGCTTGGAAGTGCTCGTGGTGCTCTCGACAGATGAGATTGTGGCTGCCAATTGAAGCTATAGACATCTGTGGTTGTTCTTGACAAATGTCTGGATATGGTGGGCGTCAGCTGAACTTATAGACATCTCCGGTTGTTCTCGACAAATGGTGGCAGATGGTGGGCGCCGACTGAATTTAGAGACATCTGTTGTTGTTCTCGACGGAATCATAGTGGGAGATGGTGGGAGTCGACTGAAGTTATTGACATCCGTTGCTTTCCTCGACAGAATGATGGCGGGAGATGGTGGGAGCCGACTGAAGTTATAGGCATCTTTTTTTGTTGCTCTCGACGGAACCATAGTGGGTGATGGTGGGCGCCAACCAAAGTTTTTGACATCCGTTGCTATTCTCGACAGAATGATGGTTGGAGATGGTGGGCGCCGACTGAAGTTAAAGAAATCTGTTGTTGGTCTCAAAAGATGATGGGAGATTGTAGGCGCCGACTGAAGTTATAGACATCTTTTTTTTTTTTGTTGCTTTCGACAAAATGATGGTTGGAGATGGTGGAAGCCGACTGAAGTTAAAGAAATCTGTGTTTCTATCGACAGATGGAGAGATATAGTTGGTGCCACATGAAGTTGCAGACATCTGAGTGCAGTAAAAGCTTTTATTTTTACGAAAACTCTGGGAGGAGATCTCTCGCCAGTGGTTTAATGATGATACTTCATTTAACGAGGACAGTGATTTTATAGAGGAAGCTAATCTCAAAGTCGTATAGAGACAGAAAGGCCTAAGGACTGTAGAGTAGATGGTTGTATTGTTGAGCATAGTTGACTGAGATCAAATGAAACACCATGAAAGAATAATAAAACGGAAATTCATTGTGAGACAGCGTTCTCGTTTTAAAATTTCCTTTTTCTGCCAAGGTAATATATAATATATATATATATATATATATATATATATATATATATATAAAAAGAAAAATGAAAAGAAAAACAAACATCAAAAGAGTAACCCCCCCACTCACACACACATACACACAAACAAAAGTTGCCTAATGAATACTAGGTTCCAAATTAATAAACACGTCCTTCACTTTCTCAATAGCAAGTGTTGTGAGTTCATAGTGACATCAAGTTATAACTTTGTAGTGCATACATCCAGAGTGGGTCACATCAAGGTATAACCTTTTAGTATATCCATCCAACATAGGTAACGTCAAGATATAAACTTGTGGTATATCCACCCAGAATGGGCCGCATCAATGTATAACCTTTTAGTATATCCATCCAACATAGGTAACGTCAAGATATAAACTTGTGGTATATCCACCCAGAATGAATCACATCAAGGTATAACCTTTTAGTATATCCATCCAACATAGGTCACGCCAAGATATAAACTTGTGGTATATCCACCCAGAATGAATCACATCAAGGTATAACCTTTTAGTATATCCATCCAACATAGGTCACGTCAAGATATGAACTTGTGGTGTATCCACCCAGAATGGGCCGCATCAAGGTATAACCTTTTAGTATATCCATCCAACATAGGTAACGTCAAGATATGAACTTGTGGTATATCGACCCAGAATGAATCACATCAAGGTATAGCCTTTTAGTATATCCATCCAACATAGGTAACGTCAAGATATAAACTTGTGGTATATCCACCCAGAATGAATCACATCAAGGTATAACCTTTTAGTATATCCATCCAACATAGGTCACGTCAAGATATAAACTTGTGGTATATCGACCCAGAATGAATCACATCAAGGTATAACCTTTTAGTATATCCATCCAACATAGGTCACGTCAAGATATAAACTTGTGGTATATCCATCCAGAATGAATCACATCAAGGTATAACCTTTTAGTATATCCATCCAACATAGGTAACGTCAAGATATGAACTTGTGGTATATCGACCCAGAATGAATCACATCAAGGTATAACCTTTTAGTATATCCATCCAACATAGGTCACGTCAAGATATAAACTTGTGGTATATCCACCCAGAATGAATCACATCAAGGTATAACCTTTTAGTATATCCATCCAACATAGGTCACGTCAAGATATAAACTTGTGGTATACCCACCCAGAATGGGTCGCATCAAGGTATAACCTTTTAGTATATCCATCCAACATAGGTCACGTCAAGATATAAACTTGTGGTATATCCACCCAGAATGAATCACATCAAGGTATAACCTTTTAGTATATCCATCCAACATAGGTCACGTCAAGATATAAACTTGTGGTATACCCACCCAGAATGAATCACATCAAGGTATAACCTTTTAGTATATCCATCCAACATAGGTCACGTCAAGATATAAACTTGTGGTATATCCACCCAGAATGGGTCGCATCAAGGTATAACCTTTTAGTATATCCATCCAACGTAGGTAACGTCAAGATATAAACTTGTGGTATATCCACCCAGAATGAATAACATCAAGGTATAACCTTTTAGTATATCCATCCAACGTAGGTCACCTCAAGATATAAACTTGTGGTATATCCACCCAGAATGAATCACATCAAGGTATAACCTTTTAGTATATCCATCCAACATAGGTAACGTCAAGATATGAACTTGTGGTATATCCACCCAGAATGGGCCCCATCAAGGTATAACCTTTTAGTATATCCATCCAACATAGGTCACGTCAAGATATGAACTTGTGGTATATCCACCCAGAATGGGCCGCATCAAGGTATAACCTTTTAGTATATCCATCCAACGTAGGTAACGTCAAGATATAAACTTGTGGTATACCCACCCAGAATGGGCCGCATCAAGGTATAACCTTCGCGTATACCAACGCAGAATTGTGATGAAATATAAAGCATCTAATAATCAAACTAAAAGTATTACAATACTTAGACTTATAGAGTTAAGGATTTTTTTTTTTTTTTTTTTTTTTTTTTTTGTTTTTCGAGGGGGTGATGTATTTTTTTTTTTGTTTTTCTTTTTTGTTTTTCGAGGGGGTGATGTATTTTTTTTTTGTTTTTCTTTTTTGTTTTTCGAGGGGGTGATGTATTTTTTTTTTTTTGTTTTTTTTTTGTTTTTTTTTTTGTTTTTTTTTTTTATTTGTTTTGGTTTTTTTTTTGGCAAAATATTGTTTTGAAGTGGAAATAGTAAACAACTTTTTTTGTCTGTCTCTAACTTATTCCTGTTTTATGTTATCTAAATATTAAATTTGTTGTACCTCTATTAGGTTTTTTTTTTTTTGCCTCACAGGAGACTTATTTAAAAAACATGGAATACACCAAGAGGCTTATTTTCACAACATTGCTGCAATCAACGGATGAACTGGACGAGCTGACAGTGTAAGCAAATTATATGAAGTACAACGAAACTGGTTCTATCATCTCACATAAAACTAAAAATGTGGATTTTATCGCTCATAATGTTTTCATAGAACCAGCTCTATCATGCTGTAATGTGTTTCACAAGTGTCCTGAACTTGATAAATGATGTAAAACCCACCATCTTCCAATCCTGAACGACAGGGTGATGCTGCGGTTATCATCAACTCGCCCGTCGTCATCTCGGCAGGGTGATTGGTGCCTTATTAAAGTCCCAGCTCGATTCAGAGAATTTTTTTTTATTCTTTCCGGGTCTCGTTTTTTCGCTTCCCTTACCGCCTGCTCTGAGAGTGATGTAGGTTTGTGACTGAACCGGCTTTACATCCTACTTTTCCTCCAGATGGAGTTTGCTATCCATCATCAAAGTGTTGAATGATCCTTTCCCTGCAGGTCTTACGTACGATCAGGTACAAGCAGTTTTCTTTAAGTAGCATATTTCTATACAAAACATAACATACTTAACAATCATAATGTTACCATAATTATTTGATGCATATTGGATATTGATAAGGGAGAAAAATATGGAGAGAAAGAGGGAGTGAGAGAGAGAGGGAGAGAAAAAAAAGCGCTTTTCTCTTTCTCTCTTTCGCTAATATCCCAGTAATTCTTTTTTCCATAATGGAGAGGGGCTTCAGAACAAAGAAAATGGGAAGAGGGATAAATAAAAGAGAAATGGAGAAAGAGAAAAAGCTAAAAGAAAAGTCGAAAGAGAGATAAGAGAAAAATAGATAGACAGACAGATAGATAGATAAATAAATATAAAAAATACACAGACAAACGGAAAGACAAACAGAAATCGGAAGATTCATAAAGGGGGGAGGTGCCTGATAACATTAAGTAGTTTAGAAATATAGATAACATAAAAAGTCAAGTAGTAACACAGGTGGCGAAATTAAGAAAGTACATGGAAACCCTCTGAAGATTAGTTAAATCGGAGAACAAATTATAATAAATTTATAAAAGTGTAAAAACAAACACTAAGAGTGTTGCTGTATTTCAATTAGCAAAGGAAATTGTTTTTATTAGAGCAATCACTCGTTGTTCACTTCCTTGGGAAGAAAAAGATTTGGGTTGAGAGTCTGAAACTTTCAGAATTATCTTTGTGCTCATAGTTCTGACCTGCATAGTTATGATATGCATACGCAGCTATCTATATATTTATGTATATAGTCCAATATCTATCTGTGTATCCCTTTATCAGTGACTCTATCTATCTATCTGTAAGTATCGATTAAGACTGCCAAAACTTCAGTCCTGTAGCGGAAAGCTTAGTAACGAATGTCTCTCCTTATATCCACCGACAGGAACTCGACTTCCAAACAGATCTGAGGAAAAGAATTTGCAGAGCATCATTAGATTTGATGAACCTGTATGAGAAAATCGTAAATTATTTTTTTTTTCATTTAAGATTTTTGTTCTGCAGTATTATATTAGTATGTATATTACTCTCTTTCTCATTAATTTTTTGGGCGCCAATTGTCTTTATTTTTTTGTTTAGCTTTTGTGTAAAGCATTTTGAGCGTGGACGAACTATTTTGTACCAGCTCTATCGGGAATGACAAAAGCATAGCAAAACAGGATACATTTACTGGTTTGACAATCTATCTGTTTACCACTGATTTTTTTTATTTAAATTGAACTTTGGAATTATAAACAAGAGAGCGAACGAAAAAAAAACAATTACCACACGAAAAAAATTGCATAAATATACATCATACATTATGCTCCAATTGGCCTGCAGCATCCCAGTTTGTCATTTTTTTATGCATTGTTTAAAAAAGTGGTGGAGTACAAGGAAACTTTCTGCGTGAAATGTGGATTTCTAAACTCTAAATATTGAGTTATTTCGATTTCCTTGAATTTCTATCAGAAACTGACTCCGAGAATCAAGTTGTTTTCGAGTAGCGCACTAAAAGTCTCATCATGAAGTAAACGGTAGCGAAACTAAATATTCTCTAGTTAACCTCCAATCAAGTTCCTACCATTTTGCCATCTGATGATGTGAGAAAATCTTTGACAGTAATCACCTTTTTGTGGACTTAACCTATGCATCTGCAGTTCATATAAGTGACCAAACTTCTCTGTTGATGTGAACTTTTTAAAGCAAGTAAGGGTGGAAAAGCCTCATGCAAAAAGTCGATTGGAGAGAACGAATGCAATATCGAGAAAATAAATAATACTGAGAATCTTCGAAGGTGTTCAAGGTGCTCATTGCAAGTTAGGTGAGAGGATACCGTGTACAGCAACACGTCAAATTTTTCAGTACGTCCTTCTCTAATACCGTTTCTAAAACTTAGATAACTTGATCATGGGGCTGGAGTAGTACTCTAATTTGAGATATTTACATTTTGAAAGCAGTTCAGTCTTGACAGATCCTGTAGCTTTCACAAATGCCGTGAACATCACTTTCTCCGTTGGCATTGCAGTTTTTACTTTATCTGGCGGAGGCAGTTTTGGAGTTTCCCAATCCATGCTTGCTAGTTCATATTCTGTATTGAAATGATGGATCCACATTTCACAGAAGTAGAGGTGGTACAATTAGTAGTAGTAGTAGTAGTAGTAGTAGTAGTAGTAGTAGTAGTAGTAGTAGTAGTAGTAGTAGTAGTAGTAGTAGTAGTAGTAGTAGTAGTAGTAGTAGTAGTAGTAGTAGTAGTAGTAGTAGTAGTAGTAGTAGTAGTAGTGGAAGTAGTAGTAGTAGTAGTTGTTAATGTTGTTGTTGCTGTAGTAGTTATAGTAGTAGCAGCAGCAGCAGCAGCAGCAGTAGTAGTAGTAGTAGTAGTAGTAGTAGTAGTAGTAGTAGTAGTAGTAGTAGTAATATATGTTGTTTTTGTTGTTGTTGCTGTAGTAGTGGCAGTAGTACTGTAGTAGTTGTTGTTGTTCTGTAGTAGTGGTAGTAGTAGTAGTAGTAGTAGTAGTAGTAGTAGTAGTAGTAGTAGTAGTAGTAGTAGTGGCAGTAGTACTGTAGTAGTAGTAGTAGTAGTAGTAGTAGTAGTAGTAGTAGTAGTAGTAGTAGTAGTAGTAGTAGTAGTAGTAGTCGTGGTAGTTGTTATAGGAGGAGGAGGAGGAGGAAGAGGAGTTGCATAAGTAAAAGCAGCACTAAAAATTAACTTTGTGGTATAGCGGCAGGAAATGAAATTTTATTTGTTATTGTATGCTTAACTCGAACTCTTCCAATATAATCTTTTTTTTTTTCAGGATCATGTTGTTAGAAAGGATTTTAATGAGACGACTGTTTTTATGTGGTGGGCAGACTTTTCCGATAATGGGTCTTCTATATTTTTGGAAGCACAATTTGGGGGCAGGAAAACAAGCATAAACATTCCATGGAAAGTTGTTGTGGAAACGCTTTCATCCCATGGACCTAGTAATAAAAGAATAAGGCGAGAGGACAACCTCATTACGAACGTGGTGAGTAGAGATCGAATGCCACGATCACAACCTTATATTCAGTACTTCAATTAACACGGTTCCTAAAATTATTACTGGCTCAAAAACTCTAGTTCGAACTGTTACTGCTGCTGCTGCAGCCACAAGCACCCCCTCCACTACTACTACTACTACTACTACTACTGCTACTACCACCACTACTACTACTGCTACTACTACTACTACTACTACTACTACTACTACTACTACTACTACTACTACTACTACTACTACTACTACTACCACTACTACAAATACTACTACTACCACTACTACTGCTTCTTCTACATCTACTACTAATATTACAACAATTATCTAGATTTTTTTTAATAAAAAGAGTTACTTATTTTTCTTCTGATGTCGGTATTTTCACCCACTAATTTATTCAAAGTAAGGATGTTAACTTCAGGTCGTTTTTTTTTTCTCCAATTATTTTTTTTTTTACCTATGACTGCCTTACATCTCCCAAAAGAGTACTTTTTTATCGCATCAATTGTTTTCATCTGCATGACCTATAGTTGGTTATGACCAAGCGGCTGGTGTTTAACCAAGATCCGAGGGTGACCTTGTCTTACGGCATGGTGGACCTCTACACAGAACTGAAGTCCACGCACCAGGAGATCCGCCTAATACCGAGCGATAAACCAATTGTTGTACGCTTTGAGAAAAAGCAGGCGAGCCCGAGTAGTAAGGACTTGTACGAGTCAAATATTAATCAGTATGAAGAGCATGGTATTGCAGTCGAATTACGTGTATGTTTGGAGACATTTCAATAATATACGGAAGCCTAGTCATTATCTGTGAAGGTTTATTGTGGTATAGAATAACCGATTTCAAAGTTATCAGATTCAAATTTTGGCCTGACAGAACCAGTAATGTCTAGAGAACAGTTATGTAAAACCCTTGTTTTAAATCATCTTACGAAAATATTGGAGTCAGAAATGTCTATAGTTTAATACTGTAAAACTTATATATATCTTAAGGGCAGAGAACACCAATATGACTCTCTATGAAAAAAGCTTTATCTAAAGAAAGAAAAGTTTTCTAACATGAAAAAGTCAACATACATGAAATAGTCAACATCAATATCTTGGTTGCCATTAATAGAAGCACTATTTTCGCGCTACTTTAAGAAATGAGTCACCAATTGTCCAGCTTTTTAGACACTGTCCTTCACGAAATTGTTAAATATAATAGAATCCTCTCTATAACTGCGTTTCTAGAGTTTCAAGTGCTGAAGCTGCCAGGTCAATGAAGTTTTTTTCGGTTGGTTCTTCAAAAAATGACTATCGCTCTATCAAGGCCAGACAAACGTTCGTATGAATAAAAGTAGAGACGGTTCTATGGTGGTTGCGTTAGTTCACTCCACAAACCACCTGGATTTCTTGTCAGTGATCAGTGGTTGACGCATTTCAAATCGCTCAGCACTGAAATAGTTAAATTGCTCTCTCTCTCTCTCTCTCTCTCTCTCTCTCTCTCTCTCTCTCTCTCTCTCTCTCTCTCTCTCTCTCTCTCTCTATCTATCTATCTATCTATCTATTTATCTATCTCTCTATTTCTCTCCTTCTCTCTGACAATAAATGATCAAAATTGTTTTCCTTCCTCAAATTATTTTACCTCGATTTCTTTATTTGGAATTTTCAGAGCTCAGAACGTGTCTTGAGGCAGACTATCATAAGACGATTATCAGACAAAAAGCGAGTTTCAACCAGGCCTGTACTGTGACTGACAGTCCAATAAGAGCGTCTCTAGAATTGCCTTATTTAATTTGTTAGAGCCATTCTTTGTAGATTTGACAAAAAAAAAAAAAAAACATTAGAGGACGTATGAGGTATTATCGTGATGTTGAATAATAACCTGTTACCTCTTTTTGAGTTGAAATAGTATCCGTTTTTCAGTCGTGTGCACTTGGACGTTGTATAAACATGCAGATTCCTCACTGCACAAGCAGCAGACTGGTGCGGGTTGTTGTGCTAGCTGAGACGTACTGACAGGGAAAGCTTCACTTTTTCAGAGTAATCCCATTCCCTGTTTGCATTAGAACTGAAGATATTTGATGTAAATTTGATTTTAGATCTACTTAGTTCTTTAACCGAACTCAAGACGTGTTTTGAAGACAAGCTGGATGCATCAAATGAACAAATTTATCATAAAAATGAAGAGTGCACCCTAAATACATGCCACCCCCCAAAAAAAATCAAAACTGGAAAACTGGTATCGTATTGTATAGTTGGATACATCATACAAAGTTTGGACATGATGATGTTTTAAAATCTGTTGGCTAATTTGGATATGTCGCTAAAAACAACATGGCGATCACTTTAAAATATAATGGTGCTTCACTATGGCGATCACTTTAAAATATAATAGTGCTTCACTAGCAATGAAATAGCATTTTAAAATTTAAATTTTTATGTCAATATTTTACACCTTCCGTTGGATATGCTGAGGATTTTTTTTTAGACATTACAGGCAGTCTTAGCTTTACCTTCTTTTCCAAACATAACTTTTGTTTTTAAATCTGTAGTCTTAAATTTTTTTGTAGGCTAGCAGTAGGATTATTCATGATCGAGATCGATCCGGACCGACCTTGACCTTGTGGCTTACTCCTCCCAATTGAAGATAGATTGTAGAAACTGCCCTCTGTGGATTGCCGTGGGGCTATGCCACCTTTCTTCCTACGTGTAGAATGGAGATTAAACAATAAAAGTTTGTACAACTTAGAATGACCATAGAAGCGTATCTAGATGATAGGTATCTACAACTGTCAAAAATAAGTCAAATGCCAATGCTGACAGAAAATAAATGCGGATATTCCAATGCGTTGATGACAGTCTGGTAAGAATCCCTTGACAGCTAACAATTGGTTATTACTAATAGCGAGAAAAGAAACGAGCATGACTCATTGGGTGTGACATTAAAAAGTTTTTTTATAGACGAGAAAATATACTAAGTATACAATTCTTCATCCAAGTACATTCTGACCCTTCAATTATTACGCTTATCTTTTGATACTAACTTTTTGAGGAATTTATAATAATGTTATGGGATTTTTTTCTCATTGCCAGAAGCTCAAAAGGGTCAGGATATGTTGATGAAAGTTCTTGAAGTAAAAAATGATGTTGTGGACTCTACATGCATCATATTTGCTGTAAGCCTAGTGGTTTTGTTAGAGGTACTTTTGACATAATTATGCCCTCATAAGAAAATGGCAGACGGTTACGGTCAACAAAATTGTATCCTTTAGCGCTTTTCTGAACAAGGCAGAAGTAGAGAGAAAAAAAAATGTGCCCGAGACAAGCAGGTTATGCGATTTTTTAATAGTTATTTACAAAAGCTTCAACACGAATATGTTTCAGAGCTAAGCAAGGTTTAGCCCGATTTTCCCTTCTTCGGCCCAATACTTTATAAAGCAATACAGAGTTCAGAAAAGGAAAACGTCATGCCAGCTTAGACGCAACGTCTAGAAATGAGGTCAGGGCCAGTTGATGATATGCCTGGCTGCCAGCGACCTCTGACGCAGGCTCTATAAATAAGGTCATGGCCAGGTGATGGTGTTTCAGATTGCCATCGACTTCTGACGCAGCCTCTAAGGATAAGATCAGAACCAGTGATGGTGTAGCAAACTGCCACTGAGAAGATAGATCTGGAGGAGAACAATAAAGAATGTGTGGTGGGAGATCTGGAAGAATAATAAAGTAATTGCAGGCTGTTTCAAGATCCAAAAGTCGCATATGATGACGTTGAATTAAAAGCAAATATTTTACAAGGTGGTTAGCGCAAAGCCTACAACATCCTTGTCACTTGCCACTGAACGCCATCCGTGTGCATATACTACTTTATATTTGAAAGTCTGAGAATTTTAGAGTTTTTGTCTACTTCTCTAGATAAATGATTTTAAATTTGAAAACAGAATTGTTCCAGGATCTGCAACAGTGGCTGGTAAGGATTGAATATCTTAAAAATAGGAGATTGTTTGAAATACAAAAGATCCACCAGTCTTAAGGAACTGCAATGTGACAAAGACATGTTCACCACATTATTATGACTCTATATTTGCATAGATGATTCACCTTAGAGAACCAAAAGGCTACCATCTTGGAAAGAGAGTACTCTTTGTAAAAGAATGTACAAACTTTTTCCATGTCGAGACTTGTTTTACAGCAAAAACAAATGAGATCTGCGCTTCTGGGTCAAACATAACAAAGAAGTTTCCATTGTCAGTGGAGCGACTGCATCATTCTATAAGGCTAGATAATTGCAATGTTTTAAAACATAAAAAAAAATAAAGTACTTGAGCTAATGAAAAAAAAAATGCAAAATGGGACTTTTAAAACACAAAATATTGAAGAGAAAGAAGTTTGCTTACTTAGAAAGAAAGCTTAACTTCCTGCTTGTCGACAATGGAATCAGCGAAACGATCGCGCGAGCATGGAGACATTTTACAACTTGGGGCGCAGAGCTTAAAACCTGGTAAAAACGATCTTGTTCAAACGAAATGATTGATTGTCTGGACCCCACGAAATCACAGACTGAGGATTAGTTTAAATCCAGCATTTATCATTCAGAAACATTGTCACAATCCTCTGTCCAAGAAAAGATAAACAGAAATCTGTTGGCTTAGGGCAGAGCACATCCTGTAGCTGACGGTCCAATCAAACTGTGACCTACGCAACAAGATCTGAGAAACATTCAACAGCGCCACTTTAATAAATGGCCGGACTTCTCTGAACGATAGAAGATATTCTATACTTTCAACTTTCTGGTGCAAGAAAATTACCTGTTTGCCAGAATACAGAATCTCAAAAATACATGCATGAAATAAATTGTTCACATGTTTTTATTCAATGCAAACAAGTTGACAGACATTCAGTTCGATAAAAATGGCAGGAATGATACCAGCAAGTGCTAACATTAATCCAAAGTCTCAATGAACTTTTACTTTATGTTTATTTGTTTGGAATCTTGCTCTTAAGTTTGCAAGATTATAATCTAACCTTTCAAGTTAAGTTCCGTTTTGTTTAATAATGTTTATACTTTTTTTCTGTCTGGTTCCCATTCCCCTAAACCATGAAATAATGGGTGGCTGTTTCACCAGGTAGCCCGTACAGACCGCTACAATCTGACGCTGGGCATTGAGACCAATAGCGGATTGTACAACTTTAGTTTTGCTGCTCTCCCAGCCAAGTACCCCTCGGAGTACCTCAACTTTATTGGTGCAAAATTCGTCGAAGTTACAGACAAAGTCGCTTACTTCATGCCTAAAGCACCGAAAGTGGGTACACATGCACTGGCGTTAGATCAAGAGTCATAACTGTTATAACGGTCACCCTCCTATATCGAGAACTTTACAGAATTCATTGTAATGCCTTATCAGATGCGTGTCCGAATCATAGATCGCTGTTTGAAGACAAACAGAATATCGCGTGAAGTATTATTTAAAAAAAAAGGTGAAAATTGAAATCTACGCGATAGCTCTTATTTTCTGCTTTCCTTAAAGATGTTGTACTTGTAGACTCTGAGGCTTGAATTAATGATCGAAATTATTAGTGAGATTCTTCTCATTGCAAGAGAGTAAATAGCAGTTAATGTTTTACTCAAACCGTGATTCCGTCAATAAACAAGCAGCCCACCGATTCTCAAGAATGATAAGAAAAAAAATAAGCTTATTGAACTAATGTCTAAATGATGTCAAAGATCTCAACGGCTTGTCAGATTGCTACAAATAAAAATCACCATTTTTTCAGCAATTTTTATCTCTACTAATAAAGTCTGGTCAGTTAAAACCGATCAAAACGATTAATAAATGAATAAACTTTATAAATCTTTCTAGTTACAAGCGTGCACAAATCGGCTAGTTCTTTATCAAGTTTCACATATATTCGATTGTTCATAGATTTTATTACTTGATGCATGGCTGTATGCTCTACTTGAACACAAATCTCCACCTGACCGTCACCCAAACCCCTATGTCACAGCTGAGTTTGTTAGGCCAAGCTTTGAGAAAAGGACTTGGCTGGTGTTTTTCGCTTCGGTTTCATTGGGTCTTTATTTCTTTTCAGTACTACAAATTTGAATATCCGCTGAGTCGGTTCTTCTTCATGCTGCGAGTGCCCACCGTGTTTGGCACTGGCTTTGGTCAGCCCTCCATTGAGAAGGCCATTGAAGTGAATAGCGACTTTAATGGCCATCTACTCCGCAAAAAACGCGACAGTGACCACATGGCTCATCCCGATTTTCAACCCTTGTTAGCAAACTACAGCCTGGTAAGGATGGGCACTGGAGTCGAGAATCGTAGAACTGCCGATTCCAATTCGATTCTCGAGAGGAACGGTAACCGTAAAAACAACATTGTACATTGATTGCTTCTTTTTATTTGTTCAGAATTTTGGAAGTTGGCAAAATTAGGGAGTACAAATTGACGCAATCGAGAGAAATAAAAAAAAAAATTAGAAACAGAATGGACTCGTTGCTCCCCATCGAACGCCAGAATGGAATTAGCCTAAGCCTTAGTGTGTTTGAAGGGCCTAAACACCCATCAATATCAACTAAGGTGAGGTATCTTTTGTTTCCTGTCACCCACAGCCACTCAGCCAGCCATAACTAAGCCCCTTTCCTTCACCAATCCTCCGATCCGATCTCAGCTAAGGGGGCGCCAACCACTTCCTTACACGTGTAGGAACTAAGTTCACACTATCCCCACATAGTACCAGTGACAAGAGACGTGAAACCCACAATATTTATTATCCTTCCCTCCCTCTTCCCAACCTTCTCAACGACTTTGCGTGTGGCGCAACCTCCGCCTTTCCTACCTTGCTTTTGTTGTGTCCGAGCCAGCGTACCAGATTAGCTCACAATAAGAGTCAGAATCGGAGAATTGGGGAATCGGAGAATCGAAGTCGAGAATCGTCGACGCGATTGAATCGGTTCTCAGAAACGATTCTACCCGCCTTTTCAACCTCGGCAAGCTCTGGTGATATTTTCAACAAGCCTCGTTAAGCTTGATAAATTAACTTAGTGTGATCATAATTTCATTTTTTAACATTTCTCTCTGGGATGTAACTTTCTGACAGAAAATAAATGAAAATATATTGGGTGGCTGAAATAAAATGTAAGCGAACTAGCCATGGACCATTGGATCTTTGCTTAGCGTGAAAAAAAAAGAATAAATAGTCTGAGGTGCTCAACATTTTTTTCTTACATAAGTGAGAAGAATTTCACATAGACACATTTATGTAAATGAGAAGCTGTAACTTGCTGCTTCATTTGTGGAAGTTGTACAGGTACATTTGTGGATGACAACTGATACAACTTTTGTACAGTATGTCTTCGAAATAGACCAAATCTTTAAAAAAATCATTGAGTGCCTGATATTTTAACATCAACTAAAAGAGTAAAAAAAAATATAAATAAAAGAAGTGAACGTTGAGAAATTTCACTTTTTGACAATAAATGATGAGAAACGTTTTCAATGTTTAGGTCCAAAATTTACAAATTACATCTAACAATGCGAGAGAAGTCCATAAATCGGTCAATATAATTGAAAGAATGATTTTAGAGAGAGGCAGATACAGGAAGACAGACAAACAGACAGACAGACAGACAGAGACATTTAGAGACATACAATCAGAGACAAAGCGACAAATAGTATAGAAAAATCAACCAGAAAACAAGAACTTGCTCGAGACCGAGAAAAAAGACGGAAGACAAAAATCGTAAGGACAGCTGGAATGGACAGGGATCGAACCTACACCTCGATACGTCAACCATCGCCTTGCCGAAACAAGACAAGACAAGAGATAGAATGATAGAGCTTAATGATATAGAGGACAAACAGAGAGTCAACGGACAGACAGAAAGAGAGTGAACCGGGGAAAGCAAAAAAGAGAGTGATATTAGAAACAAAAAAAAAGAAAGAAGCAGAAAGAAAAGCGTGAGAGATACAAACAGAGAGGCTGGCATGCATATGAAGCCAGAGGCATTCAACCCTGTCTTCAGTTACTTCCAGGATCTGCTCTATTCGATCTATACGACTATAGAACATGTAAAACCCAAAGGTTTATGAGACCGCATTATCACAAGGCAAGTTTGGGGCACTTTCTGCGCATGTGTGCAGAATTAGGTTGGAAATATTGAGTGTTTGCAGGCGAGATTAGTACTATTCTCAGGGCAACTTCAAAAAAAAATATTGCCCAAGTCATTGAACTATTTGCGTTTCTAGAAGTCGTATAATGTGAAGAAAAACTGAAAATCAGTTTCATATTACATCTGATTACTAGAAATCATTTTGCAGCAATCATCATTGGCCGGAGTGCCGATGGCTGTGGGCCAAGAGCCTGCGCCCTGATATTTACACTGACCTCCTTCGTTGGTTCGAGTCGATGAGTTTAAGGCCTCAACTTTTCTATTCAACATGCCTGACGGAAACCTAAGTTTAAATAGGTACCAGCTCACTGTGTTGTGGGCTGGGTATATCAGACAAGGAACAAAGGGGGAGACCAAATCCTGTGTAGTCGGGTGACATCTATGGTCTCCCATGAATTGTTACTAAAACTCCCAGGATGAATCAGAACTCCGTTGCCCAGGTCTTTGAGTATCAAAAATGAAAATCAATAATCTAGAAAACAAGATCCCTCATAGTTACTGATACGCGAAATCTCCCTCGAAAGGTTGACAAGGTGAACAACGTGACCATCAATGTGAAGATTCACCGTTCTGACTGCTTCTACCTCTTCGGAAAGAGTTGGAGGACTGACGAAAAGTGCCAGGTGTGTACAATTTTCATCACTCATCCTTTAAACTCCACTCGTACCCTGCACATTTACGATATTTACGACTCTCTTCCCAAGCATCTTTTAAATCGATTTTTTTTATTTCATCGAATAGATGTTGACTTACAAGTATAAAATATCGTCCATACCTTTGCTGTTACCTGTAGTGTGACCAATGAGCCAATTGAGCCAGGCCTTGTGTAAGTTTTCAAAGAATATTGGTCGATTCTCTCCCTTCACTTCTACAGAGTGTTCCATCAAAGAATCCAAACGCTGTCAAATGTAACTGCTACGTTGACGCCGTCTACTCGGCCAAGAAAGGCTTGGCAATGGAGCACTTGAGAGATTTCGAGCCTCGCGTCCTGGACTACTACGGCCCAACGCTACTCCCAGCGTTCTTTATATTGCTAAGTCTCATCATTGTCCTTTTCTACTGCTACTGGGCGTTTTTCCAAGATACTCAAGAGAACGAGTGTGTACGTCTTAGATATCTCTATTGCTTCCGGCTAGCTCAAAGTACAGAGCATGATTATTACACTGAAAGTCTTCGGTGATAGGACCTGTTGTAACGATCTATCTGTACATTAATACTAAACAGATTCATCATAAAACATGGTCGCCATCGATAATGAGCTACTGTCTTAGCCTACAATTAGTTACTGATCCAGTATATACACCAACTGCTGGCTAACACTAGAACTAGTCCATGAACTAACAAATAACAACTACTGGCTTAGCCTAGAACTAGTCCCTGACCCACGAAATAGCAACAACAGGGTTGGTCTAGAATTAGTCACTCATCCAAAATATGACAACTACTGTCTTAGTCTCGAATTAGTCCATGACCGAGCAAATAACAACTACTAGCTTAGCCTAGAACTAGTCCCTGACCCACGAAATAGCAACTACTGGCTTGGCCTACAATTAGTCACTCATCCAAAATATGACAACTACTGTCTTAGACTCGAATTAGTCCCTGACCGAGCAAATAACAACTACCAGCTTGGCCTACATATAATCAATTACCAAGCAAATAACAACTACTGCCTTGGCCTAGAATTAGTCACTGACCCAGCAAATAACAACTACTGCCTTAGCCTAGAATTAATCCCTGACCCAGCAAAAAAAAAACTACTGGCTTAGCCTAGATTTAGTCCCTGACCCAGCAGATAACAACTACTGGCTTAGCCTAGAATTAGTCCCTGACCCGCAGATAACAACTACTGGCTTAGCCTAGAACTAGTCCATGATCCAGCAAATAACAACTATTGGCTTAGCCTAGAACTAGTCCATGACCCAGCAAATAACAACTACTGGCTTATCCTAAAATTACTCCCTGACCCAGCAAATAACAACTACCAGCTTGGCCTAAAAGTAATCCCTTACAAAGCCAAAGACAACTACTGTCTTAGCCTAGAACTAATCCATGACTCAGCAAAAAAAAACTATTGGCTTAACCTAAAACTAGTCCATGACCCAGCAAATAACAACTACTAGCTTAGTCTAGAACTAGTCCCTGACCAGCAGATAACAACTACTGGCTTAGCCTAGAATTAGTCCCTGACCCAGCAATTAGACACTTACTGGCTTAGTCTAGAATTAGTCCCTGGCGAAGCAAATAACAACTACTGGCTTAGCCTAGAACTGGTAACTGACCCACGAAATAGCAACTACTGGCTTGGCCTAGAATTAGTCACTCATCCAAAATATGACAACTACTGTCTTAGTCTCGAATTAGTCCCTGACCGAGCAAATAACAACTATCAGCTTGGCCTACATATAATCTCTTACCAAGCAAATAACAACTACTGCCTTGGCCTAGAATTCGTCACTGACCCAGCAAAAAAAAACTACTGGCTAAGCCTAGAACTAGTCCATGACCCAGCAAATAACAACTACTGGCTTAGCCTAGAATTAATCCCTAATCTAGCAAAAAACAACTACTGGCTAAGTCTAGAACTAGTCCCTGACCAGCAGATAACAACTACTGGCTTAGCCTAGAACTAGTCCATGACCCAGCAAATAACAACTACTGGCTTAGCCTAGATTTAGTCCATGACCGGGCAAATAACAACTACTGGCTTATCCTAGAATTAGTCCCTGATCCAGCAGATAACAACTACTGGCTTATCCTAGAATCAGTCCCTGACCCAGAAAAAAACAACTACTGGCTTAGCCTAGAATTAGTCCCTGACCCAGCAAATACCAACTACTGGCTTCGCCTAGAACTAGTCCATGACCCATCAAATAACAACTATTGGCTTAGCCTAGAATTAGTCCCTGACCCAGCAAAAAACAACTACTGGCTTAGCCTAGAACTAGTCCATGACCCATCAAATAACAAGTACTGGCTTAGCCTAGATATAATCACTGACCCAACAAATGACAACTACTGTCTTAGCCTCGAATTAGTCCCTGACCGAGCAAATAACAACTACCAGCTTGGCCTAGAAATAATCCATTACAAAGCCAATAACAACTACTGTCTTAGCCTAGAACTGATCCATGATACAGCAAATAACATCTATTGGCTTCTGAATTAGTCCCTAACCCAGCAGATAAAAACTACTGGTTAATCCTAGAATTAGTCCCTGACCAGCAGATAACAACTACTGGCTTAGCCTAGAACTAGTCCATGACCCAGCAAAGAACAACTACTGGCTTAGCCTAGAATTAGTCCCTGAGCCAGCAGATAACAGCTACTGGCTTAGCCTAGAATTAGTCCCTGACCCAGCAAATAACATCTACTGGCTTAGCCTAGAACTTATCCATGACCCAGCAAATAACAACTATTGGCTTAGCCTAGAACTAGTCCATGACCCAGCAAATAACAACTACTGGCTTCTGAATTAGTCCCTGACCCAGCAAATAACAACTACTGGCTTAGCCTAGAACTAGTCCCTGACCAGCAGATAACAACTACTGGCTTAGCCTAGAACTAGTCCATGACCCAGCAAAGAACAACTATTGGCTTAGCCTAGAATTAGTTCCTGACCCACGAAATAGCAACTACTGGCTTAGCCTAGAATTAGTCACTCACCCAACAAATGACAACTCCTGTCTTAGCCTCGAATTAGTCCCTGACCGAGCAAATAACAACTACCAGCTTGGCCTAAAAATAATCCCTTACAAAGCCAATAACAACTACTGTCTTAGCCTAGAACTTATCCATGACCCAGCAAATAACAACTACTGGCTTCTGAATTAGTCCCTGACCCAGCAAATAACAACTACTGGCTTAGCCTAGAACTAGTCCCTGACCCAGCAGATAACAACTACTGGCTTAGCCTAGAACTAGTCCATGACCCAGCAAATAACAACTACTGGCTTCTGAATTAGTCCCTGACCCAGCAAATAACAACTACTGGCTTAGCCTAGAACTAGTCCCTGACCCAGCAAATAACAACTACTGGCTTAGCCTAGAACTAGTCCATGACCCAGCAAATAACAACTACTGGCTTCTGAATTAGTCCCTGACCCAGCAAATAACAACTACTGGCTTAGCCTAGAACTAGTCCCTGTCCAGCAGATAACAACTACTGGCTTAGCCTAGAACTAGTCCATGACCCAGCAAATAACAGCTACTAGCTTATCCTAGAATTAGTCCCTGACCACAGATAACAACTACTGGGTTAGCCTAGATCTAGTCCATGACCCAGCAAATAACAACTATTGGCTTAGCCTAGAATTAGTTCCTGACCGAGCAAATAACAACTACTGGCTTAGTCTAGAACTAGTCCCTGACCAGCAGATAACAACTACTGGCTTAGCCTAGAATTAGTCCCTGACCCAGCAATTAGACACTTACCCGGCAAATAACAACTACTGGCTTAGTCTAGAATTAGTTCCTGGCGAAGCAAATAACAATTACTGGCTTAGCCTAGAACTGGTCCCTGACCAACGAAATAGCAACTACTGCCTTGGCCTAGAATTAGTCACTCATCCAAAATATGACAACTACTGTCTTAGTCTCGAATTAGTCCCTGACCGAGCAAATAACAACTACCAGCTTGGCCTACATATAATCTCTTACCAAGCAAATAACAACTACTGCTTGGCCTAGAATTCGTCACTGACCCAGCAAAAAACAACTACTGGCTAAGTCTAGAACTAGTCCCTGACCAGCAGATAACAACTACTGGCTTAGCCTAGAACTAGTCCATGACCCATCAAATGATAACTATTGGCTTAGCCTAGATTTAGTCCATGACCCGGCAAATAACAACTACTGGCTTATCCTAGAATTAGTCCCTGATCCAGCAGATAACAACTACTGGCTTAGTCTAGAATTAGTCCCTGACCCAGCAAAAAACAACTACTGGCTTAGCTTAGAATTAGTCCCTGACCCAGCAAATAACAACTACTGCCTTAGCCTAGAATTAGTCCCTGAGCCAGCAGATAACAACTACTGGCTTAGCCTAGAATTAGTCCCTGACCCAGCAAATAACAACTACTGGCTTAGCCTAGAATTAGTCCTTGACCCAGCAGATACCAACTACTGGCTTAGCCTAGAATTAGTCCTTGACCCAGCAAATAACAACTACTGGCTTAGCCTAGAACTTATTCATGACCCAGCAAATAACAGCTATTGGCTTAGCCTAGAACTAGTCCATGACCCAGCAAATAACAACTACTGGCTTCTGAATTAGTCCCTGACCCAGCAAATAACAACTACTGGCTTAGCCTAGAACTAGTCCCTGACCAGCAGATAACAACAACTGGCTTAGCCTAGAACTAGTCCATGACCCAGCAAAGAACAACTATTGGCTTAGCCTAGAATTAGTTTCTGACCCACGAAATAGCAACTACTGGCTTAGCCTAGAATTAGTCACTCACCCAACAAATGACAACTACTGTCTTAGCCTCGAATTAGTCCCTGACCGAGCAAATAACAACTACCAGCTTGGCCTAGAAATAATCCCTTACAAAGCCAATAACAACTACTGTCTTAGCCTAGAACTAATCCATGACCCAGCAAAAAACAACTATTGGCTTAACATAGAACTAGTCCATGACCCATCAAATAACAACTACTAGGTTATCCTAGAATTAGTCCCTGACCAGCAGATAACAACTACTGGGTTAGCCTAGATCTAGTCCATGACCCAGCAAATAACAACTATTGGCTTAGCCTAGAATTAGTTCCTGACCGAGCAAATAACAACTACCTGCTTGGCCTAGAAATAATCCCTTACAAAGCTAGTAACAACTACTGTCTTAGCCTAGAACAAGTCCATGATCCAGCAGATAACAACTACTGGATTAGCCTAGAATTAGTTCCTGACCCAGCAGATAAGAACTACTGGCTTAGCCTAGATTTAGTCCCTGACCCAGCAGATAACAACTACTGGCTTAGCCTAGAACTTGTCCCTGACTCAGCTAATAGCAACTACTCGCTTAGCATAAAATTAGCCACTTACTCAGCAAATAACGACTACTGGCTTAGCCTAGAACTTGGCCCTGACCCAGCAAATAACAACTACTCGCTTAGCCTTAAATTAGTCACATACCCAGAAGATAACAACTACTGGTTTAGCCTAGAATTAGTCCCTGACCCAGCAGATAACAACTACTGGCTTAGCCTAGAATTAGTCCCTGACCCAGCAGATAACAACTACTGGCTTAGCCTAGAATTAATATCTGAAGCACTGATTGGTAACTATTGTCTTAGCATAGCATTAGTCTCTGACCAGTTTATGACATCTACTGTCATAGAATTAGTCTATAGGTAACTACTATGATAGCCTAGAATCAATATCTGACCTATCTGTTAGTAACTACCGTCGTAGCCTAGAATTAGCCCTTGAATTTTCGATTAGTAGCCTGAGCCATGGATTGGCAATGACATGCTGTGCAGTATTTCTTTTTTTAATTATTCCAATCAGAATCATTGGAGATGCAAACTTTAGAAGACAAAAATCGAAGATGCATAACTTTTCATATAACTATTGCAAGAACGAAACTTGATCTGTGTCTGAAGAAACGGTGCCCGTGAGAGTTTATGTGTGTTTTTCTTTTCATTAAGAAAATGTGTATATTTTTAATTATATTTTATTCACATTTTCTGGTGTTTTTTTTTTTTTAATATGTCGCTCTATGAAAACAGAAAAAGAAAAACAAATATAACACTTTATTACCGTCAATAGCGCATTTTTCTCACAGAAGAATTTGGCGTTAAAAAAATGAATGTGTTTCTTTTTTAATATTCCTCGTACCTCAGTTAGAATCACGGTGCACTGTGTTTGTTGTTCAGGGCCAGACCCACGTTGTAAAGAACGTGTATCACCCGGACTCCCCCGAACAGTTTCTGGTGTGTATCAACACTGGGGCGATGCCGGGCTCGGGGACCTCTAACCGGGTCAGCTTCCTCCTGGTGGGGGAGGTCGGCTCTACCCAACTCGTCATGCCCGAGGGGAAATTTTGTTTCTCTGTGAGTAAAACACAAGCCTGCGAGTTGCTCTCTGGTTCATCATTTTCTTCTTACAGCCAAGAATATAAGTAACAAACTAAGTAACAAACTAAGGACTCGGATAGTAAACTATGCAATCAAAAAGGCTAATGATGTCTGAACTATCAGCTTGAGACTCTAGCTATGACCAAAGTACCCAAGTGGTTCAGAATAATATGACGTCAAAATGTTGGAGCTAGCGCCGAGAGTTTCCCACAGCTCAGGCAAAACATTTTGAAAACCAAATAATTTTGTTGAATTGGCTTCAAGGCCTTTATTCAATTTATTCTTGTTATGTTAACCTGCCGTTATTGTGAATCGTGTTTACGTCCTTCCGCCAGACTGGCAGTGAGATCTGGTTCCTGATGTCCTCTGACCTTTTGATCGGTCACATCGTTGGAGTCACAATCAACAATGACAGGATTGTCTGTGGATCCGATTTTTATCCTTGGTATGATTTCCGTGAGAAAAGATAATTCGTTTGGATGATTTCATTCTCCTATGTATCTTAATCTACCTATCCCTTACATAAGTTTTGCTTCAAAGATCAATTGCTCTAATTATTTTTATCCTTGGTATGATTTCCGTGAGAAAAGATAACTCGCTTGGATGGTTTCATTCTCCTATGTATCTCAATCTACCTATCCCTTACGTAAGTTTTGCTTCAAAGATCAATTGCTCTAATTATTTTCAGAAGATGCCAATATTATAAACAGAACTATAGAAACCCAAACCAGTGGATTCGATATACTACAAAATGTTCCTTATTTTGTTACAATCTCAATAACTGGAGGGATAAAATAGTGTCCTGATTCCTTCAATAAAAGCTTACCTTCATCTTGCGTATACACTGCCCATTTTGACCTCTCTCTCTGAAGATCCGGAGCTTTTCGTCGTAGCCAGACTCAACAGTTAAAGTACAAAGGGAATAAAGAATTATTATTAGGATTCTCTTTGCTTTTGCTGTAACCATAAAAGGCAAGAAGTTAGCGTTTGAGTGAAGCCCCAGATTAAAAAGAGAGAGAGAGAGAGAGAAAGACAGACAGAAAGAGGTAGAGACAGAGAGAGATAAAGAGAAAATAGTGCCATGAATAATGATACTACTTCCAACCAATCAGCTTCCATTCAAACATTAGTTGATCGCTGAATATCACAAGGCAGGTGAACTCTCCAGCCCAGAACTTCGTCAAATGGGTCCCAGCAACAGATGAAAAACAAATGACACGCATCAACCAAACAATATTAACCCTTTTATTTTCTTCACCATTTAGCAATCACTGTGTTATCTCTTTACGTTTTCCTCTACATTCACTGCCCATCTATTTATCTCTCCTCTTCCTCCTCCTCCTCCTTTTCTCTTTCGTTATCTCTCTCACTCTCTCTTTTTCTCACTCTCTCGCTCCTCTGCGGCAAAATTTAACGTTCTCACCTCCTCTTCTCTTTCGCTATCTCTCTCACTCTTTCTTTTTCTCACTCTCTCGCTCCTCTGCGGCAAAATTTATCGTTCTCACCTCCTCTTCTCTTTCGCTCTCTCTCTCTCTCTCTCTCTCTCTCTCTTTCTCTCTCTCTCTCTCTCTATCTCTCTTTCACTCTTTCTTTTTCTCACTCTCTCGCTCCTCTGCGGCAAAATTTAACGTTCTCACCTCCTCTTCTCTTTCGCTCTCTCTCTCTCTCTCTCACTCTTTCTTTTTCTCACTCTCTCGCTCCTCTGCGGCAAAATTTAAAGTTCTTACAAAGAGAAATATATTTTGAACATTACTTATCAATGCTGAGAATTCTAGCTTACATGGAGCAACTTCATGTCAATTAAAACTGTTCCTCGCTGACAAAACCAGACCAATATTCTCTAGATCTTCCACTCTTTCAGGTTCTTGAAACGTGTAGTGGTCTACAGCCGACGGTTTAACCATGTGTTAGAGTTCGAGGCTAACCAGACTTTGGGTATTCACTTGCCATCTTTGGTGCTACCCTCTGTACCACACAGGTCAAAAAGGGGAGCTGAGCTGTTCATCCGGTTCTGGAATATCACGAAAACCTATCACATTGTAGGAAGTGTTGTGTTTCATGTGCCAGGGAGAGGCGTGTCAAGGGTAAAACTGGTCTAACTTTAGAGGTTATCTCTGACCAGTTAGTTTCGTTACTATGTTTATGTCTTATGTTTAAAATACTCAGCGCAGTACGCGGGTGGTATTGATTACTGCCGTAAGTGACATTTTTTGCGAAATGCGTTTTATTGCATAGTTATATGCACCAGGCCATGGCGCGTTTTTCTATCTGGGTTCTGAACCTCTAGCTTTAAAATTGGCGCCCTAATTCAAGTTTAAAAATTAACCGTATGTACATTGTTCAAAAAGTGTCTTTTGATTACAACTGTAAGGGCACTTACGGCTGTATACAACTGCGTTTCCTTTTCAGCATCTGGAGACAATAGGCGAAAACTGCTGTAAGTGCGCACTTACGGTTGTACACAATAACAATGTATCACAGATAGAACATTGGTTACAGTCGATAAATAACACTTACGGCCTCGGTTTCTTTTACAACAGCAATAACTTAGGATGTTTTGTTTATGTTTCATTTATCTCATGAATTGTGTCACTGTATTATAGATCACGAGTGTATCCATTGTCAGGTTCAACTAGATCACCAGGTCAGTCTTTTGTATGCGGAACTAGTGCTACCATAATCTGATACTTCCTTATACCAGGATAGACTCTCTCGTGGTCGTTGTTCTATTTAAAATTTAAATAGAATGGGGAAAATAATATATGTTTTATATTCTGAAAGCCAGTAGCTTAAATAGAAGACCTAGCACCATGTTTTGCGGTCACGGTCGTAATCTTATCTCGTTAAGATCAATTTTTATTGTCATGTTTCAATGTTACCTCTTTTGTCTGTTTTGTTCAAAGACATATAAGGCCTTTTATGCTCTTTGAAGAAGCCTTGAAAAAAGTTGACAAATACTCCATTCTGACATTGGGATCTTCCACTCCCCCATACCTGTAGAGGTGCAGTCTTTATTTTTGATTCACATTCTAGAAACATGGATGGGATTGAGTGTGGGTATAGTAAAGCAACTTTGATATCGCACTTGACATATGGTTCCAATCTTCCTCAAAAATCTAACAAGCTCTCTTGCAATAGCTGATCAGTATGAACTCACTCCACTCAGTATAACAAGCATACCAGAATCTACATCTATAGTCCCACCTAGAGATCCCGTAGAATCCCTGCTGCTGTGTCAAAAGTTGGATAACATCGATTCAGACTCATCCTCTGAAATTCCACTTGCAGTTAGTAAACATTTCGCAGATTTGGTCAACCAACAGTGTAGTGTAAGATCTAAGACAGAGGCTCATAGACAGGGTGATCAGCGCAGCAACAAGAGGGAAGCCCAAACGTTTTTGAGAGAACTTTTTGTGGCTGTGTTTTCCGATGAGGACAGATACGGCCACATTTCAGACTCAGATGGCGATGCTGATGAGACGTATTCATGCTCCCCCAAAAGTGAAGAAGACAAAGCGTTTCGGCTTTGAGCAATTCACCTCACCACCCTCCCCACAGTCCCCAGGCCAATACTAATTCTGCAGCTAGGACTTAGAGATGCTGCAAATAGCACCACGATATCTTTCGGCGACAGTTACATTGGGGACAGTTCTCTCATTACACCAAGTCCTTTGTAGGCTGCAGGCTCTATTGTGGAATCACCATCCATGTCCAGACCTCTGTCCCTTGTGACACAACCACGTGACTGGAGACAACAGAGGCAGACTGACAACTTATTGGGGGTTCAATGTTGTTAAACACAAATGGAATCTTAGTGAGTTGTATAAAACCAAGAAAGGTAAACCAGTTAGAGCAAGAGCCATAAAACCAGGGTGCGGGGAAGTTTGCAGATTTAAATGTCATACAAATATTAGCTCTAATAGAGAATTCATTACCTTAAGCTCAAAAGATCCGAATAAGGAGTGAAAGCCCTAATGTGATCAACATGTCACATGACTATGGTGAGTCTGAAGACAGCTGGTTTAAATTAGACTTTGGCGGAAAGGAAGAAAGAACCTGGTAGTATCCTATGCTAGAGCAATTGATTTAAAACCAGTATGTATATGAATACATACAACTTGATGTGCAAAAGCGGATCTTGATGATCGGTGTAATAAAAATCTTGTACCTCATGTGCACCATGCGTTCTTTAAAGCACTGCATTAAGTATCATATCTACATTTGCCATGCCTCTGAAAAGACAGTGTGTGTGACAGTGAAATGAGGTGAATTTTATTATCAAACGATGGAAAGTATGTGCATTTTTTTTCTTGTGTAAATGTTTAACATTCTCATGGCTCGAGGAAAAATGGTTGATGAAGCAGTACAACTTCAATGAGTGTGTTCTTTGTTATAATATCAAGATGATAAAATTGCATTTTACTTAATTTGTAATGTTCTGAGCGTTAACAAGGGGAGTGGGGGGGGGGGGAGTAAGAGAGAGAGAGAGAGACAGATAGATAGATAGATAGATAGATAGATAGAGAGAGAGAGAGAGAGATTGAGAGAGAGAGAGAGAGAGAGAGAGAGAGAGAGTCCTTTTTTTATATACTGACATTTGTTATGTTGATGCAAAGTACTATTTCGTTATTTTTATAAAAGTTATTTCTTCGCTACAGTTGAAGTTTTTCTTCTAGGAGTGTTTCCCTCTTTACACGTGAGAGTGTCTTTAAATGGTTGGTATTTAGCTGGCTTTTAAGCATTTCAGATGCTTCATTTTTACATGCAATAATTTAAGTTATTATAGTTTGCAAGATCTGTTAATTTGATTGATGAACTGATTATATCTGTGCACTCCGCAAACTTCAGTATTATTTAGGATCTTTTTAAGAGCATTTATATCGCAATAAAATGTATAGCATCAGAACAAATAAGGCGACAATGAGAATAAAGCAAAAACCAACAGTCAACTGAAAACTAAAACCCAAACTGATTGCATACAACCGTAAGTGTTTAACAACTTAGTACAAAAGTCGGCGAAAGTATAGCTCAGGCTGATTTAATACAACCGTATGTGCTCTTACGGCTGTAATCAATGACGATACTTTCACTAACTCCCACCGTAAGTGCACTTACAGTAGTAATCAAAAACTATTTTAAACATTGCAAGTGTTGTATGTCCACTATCTCAAAAAGCCAATACGGTAACAGAAAAATGAACACATACAATAATCCGTAATGAGAAAGACAGCTTTGTTTCCAATGCGCATTAAAATCGGTGAAAAATTAACGAAATGGGGAAGTTTTTTGGTCCTCCTGTAAAATTTGCAAAATGTCACTTACGGCAGTAATCAATACCACCCGCGAGTATATTTCGCGAAAAATTAGCTCTGAAGAAAAAAACGTATAATATTATCTTATTCTTATTTGTTTTATGCTAATTCGGTATCTGCTGTTAATTCCGTATTAAATTGTCTTCTCTCTCTCTCTCTCTCTCTCTCTCTCTCTCTCTCTCTCTCTCTCTCTCTCTCTCTCTCTCTCTCTCTCTCTCTCTCTCTCTCTCTCTCTCTCTCTTTTCTCTTGCCACCCCCCCCCCCCGCTTTTTCTTTCTCTCATCCTTGAATCATTACCAACTCGACCCGACTCCTCCCTCCTGCCAGTGGCAGAACGCCCTCAGCTCGCTGACTGTGCTCATGGCGTCCGCCGGGCTGGCTATAGAGACCCTGGGGCCTCCGAAACCAGTGTACCACCTGAATGTGCTCCGCGCTCTCGGCGTGTATGGCTATGCCGCAGCCATCCTCCGGCTGTCCAGCTTCACCTTCTGTCTGGCCATCTTTCTCAAGTTACTTTTCTCTTTGTAAGACTCACACTGGGAGGCCTCCTGTGCTTTTATAAGTATTGTTTAAAAACAGTCCTCGAAACTTCACAGTAAAATTAATTGACATCTTGAAGCAGCCCTGAATCTTTAGTGACAACAGGAAAAACGACTAAGATATTCTGGCGTCCTAACTTAAACCATCACCCTTGAGGATTCAGAATTTTGAATAACGCGATAGGAATAAGGGAGTGATATGATAAATGTCTTTATGGAATTCGACATGAATCACACTTAAACATGATAGATGAGCTACTAAGATGATCACATTGCACTCTGTGAAAAGTGATGGATCTAACAAAAGTTGATGAGCTTTGCGAAAAAAATTGAGAAGCATTGAACACACACCAGTGGTGTTTTATTGGTTTTTTTTTCATGAAGTATAGCCATTCTTCTGACTTATAGCTGTGCAACTCAAGGCAATGAAAATAGCTTGTGTGCTTTTGAACGTTTTTCTTTTTCTTTTTCTTTTTTTTTTTTTTAAATTTTTTGAGTGATTGTGTGAATGCCTGATTGGTGTATAATATGTGAGTAGATATAAAAACTAGGGCAAAGGGTCACTATTGTGGTAATAGTTTGTGCCGTTACGGCTGTAATTTTCTAAAGAGGTGAAACAAGGGGAAAAACTGCTTATTTCAAGCGTTATTGTTTTATTTTAATTATAACTTGCTATTCAGATCCGTTTCGACATTCATGAGGTCTCGTAAATACCTGGAGAGATTGGCACATCTTCTTCGTACTTTTTAAATACTAATGGTCGTTTAAAGTATTATAAATATTATGATTCAATATTGGATTATTTATATAAAAAAATATATATAAACATAAAAAATACAACATCATTTTTTTTCCACGGGTACACAGTTTAATCATTGACACCTTTAAAATGACAACATATGAGTTATAATTATAGCAATAGGATGATGATAATGATGATGATAACAACAACAAAAACAACAACAATAATAACAATAACAATAATAATAACAATAACAATAATAATAACAATAACAATAACAATAACAATAACAATAACAATAACAATAATAATAACAATAACAATAATAATAAATATAAACACGAGGAGAAGAAGAAGAAGAAGAAGAAGAAGAAGAAGAAGAAGAAGAAGAAGAAGAAGAAGAAGAAGAAGAAGAAGAAGAAGAAGAAGAAGAAGAAGAAGAAGAAGAAGAAGAAGAAGAAGAAGAAGTGACAGTGATAATGATGATAGTGATGATGATAAAAATAAATCATATTAGTACATTTTTAGATGCTGTGATTTCCGGTTGTTATGTTTTCAGGTTTGAAGCAACTATGAAATTTCAGTGTTTGCAAAACAGTACATTTTGTTTCTATGCAAACATACTTTATACTATGTTTATATGGTTTACTTAAACATAAATGCTTTTCAATGTCGATTCTTTTTACTATCATCTTATTTGACGTCTAACTAATTCTTTAGAATCCATCCTCAATCAGGCAAAAAAATCGAATTTTTTATTTGGATTTTTGCAGAAAAAAGTCTCAAATTCCATGATGTATTTCGCATGTTTCTATACGGAGCGACAGAGCTAGAAAGAAAGTTAACGTTCATTATAATGTCTTAGAGGGAAAGAGACAAAGAGAGACAGACTTTTACTCCAGTTATAAGTATACCTTAATATAAACCTCTTTTTTTTTTGTGATTCGGAAAGGATTTTTCGTAAGCGTGTCGGTGTGATTTGGTACAGCCAACTCGGATCGCAAGATATCGTGTGGCAGGTAAAAATCATATCAGATTTTTATCATCTTCTTCTTTCTCTCTAGTATGCTCTGTATGTGTCTTATATCTTGCTTACAGAGGATTCCTTTATTTGTATCAAAGCTATATATAGTCCTTTGACTAAACTTGATCTCGAGTTGACATTGAAAATGAAAAGTTTTGAAACAAAAACGTCATGCTTTTGGAATTTATAGAAAAATGCCTTGTTCTAAATAAATTTTAATTTAAATGATATTTCAGATAGCATATTTATTGTGCAATACAGAAACTGATTACGGCACAAGTTTTTAAGCTGAGTAATTTTTTAAAGTTGCTGTAGTAAACAACGGCTAGTTTTTTTTTTTACATTATTTCCTATCAAATTTTCTCCTGATTGCTAAGCTGGTTTAAGAAATGATTAAGAAAATTATTATTTCTTTCTTCTATATTCATATCATGATGCAAAAAAAAAAAACTGTGATTAAAATCGCCAGCCTCAGTGACTAGATAAGACATAAATGTAACATTGATGAAAATAGACTTGAGAATAATCCTCTTCAAGTGTGCAAATCATCTTTTATGTTTGAAAACAACGGGGCTTGTATGTTTTTAATCTTTTACTTACATATCAGAGGAAGCTTGCGGGTGACAACGTTGCACACATTTCTTCTTACCGACGATGTTATTAAAGCTCAAAAGAAGATTATGTGTTCTCAGTGAGCATGGATTGTGTGAAGCAGTCGATTGAAAACGTGATGGCTTTCCTTATGTTTCTCGGGGTCTTAAAACGGAACAATATGGCTTATGGCCTCAGTGACTTATTGTGCTTATATAGTTAATACTAAACTAAATGTCTTAATATTTTTATTCTATTTATTAACCCATTTTGTTCGTGCCATATAACAGTGCAATGTTATAACATTCGTTATTTTAAATTTAACAAACTGATAATTGTTATACTGCTTTACGTGTGCAAATGAGATTTGCGACTGTTTCCAGATTTTTAAAACATGCTTCAATGAATGCAACAAGTAGACTGATTCAAGATATCTGATCTTATCCTGGCTTATAGCGTATTATGGTTTATAGTCTACGTGACATAGGGCTTTCATGGTCCATGATTTCTTAGGTTTATGTTATTTATCGCTTATGATCAATGTTCTTCACATAATGATGACCTCCTACCGAATTACAGTCTATGGGACTTAAGATCCCGACGGCTTATATTCTGATACATGATACAATCATAGAGGCTGGCTTTTCGGTGTCTGGACATGAATGCTCATTTAAATCTCTCGACGGCTAATCACATTGTAATACAAACTAAGAAAAGTTATGCGAATTTTAGATTTCAACTAACCTAAGCTATGAAATTCACACAGGCATGGGAATTCGTTTATCATATATTGATATTTAATGTCAACCCAAAATCTACTTCCAAGACATTGATATTCAAGTTCCACCCAAAATCTAAGTATAAAAAAATGGTATTTAGGGTCCACTGAAAATAAACTTATCATTGGTATTCAGGGTCCAAAAAAGTTTTCTCATCATATATTGGTACTCGTGATCCACCCGAACTCTGTTTATTAAATATTAGTGTGTCGGGTCAACCCAAAATTTACTTATCATGTATTGGTAATCAGAGTAAGCCCCAATTAATAATTACCATATATTGGTATTCAGGGTCCGCCGAAAAACCCGCAAGTGGTCGAGACTTGGCTGACCAACAAGAGACCCCTGGCAGAGGAGCCGGAAGTGAATCCCAAGTGGCTCATTAGGAGATTATACTTCCCCCAGTGGGTGGCTCGTCACATGGCGAAAATGGAAGCCAGGAAGGGAAGAGCAAAAGTAAAAGGTCAGAAAGAGCCTGGCACTACAGAGCAATCAAAGGAAATGGAACCTCCGGCCAGGCTCAATGTTCAGTTGGAAGGTGGGGCCAAACACGAAAACGACAGTAAACTACTGCCTGTTACAGGAGTAATCTGTTATTATATACACCAAGCACTGTTTAAGGTCAAGTTGAAAGTTACTTGAAATAAGATGGCTTACAGCAGAAATGTTATAAAAATAACATGGCTTTAAAAAATTCCAAGATATGAGATGGCTAAAAACAGAAAGGTTGTAAAAACTAAGATGGCTAAAAGCAGGAAAGTTATAAGAAATAAGATGACTAAAAGCAGGAAGTTTATGAGAAAAGAGGTTGTTCAAAGACGGAACGTTATAAGAAATAAAATAGCTAAAAGCAGGAAGGCTGTAAGAAATAAGATGGCTAAAACCAAGAAGTTTATAAGATATAAAATGGTTAAAAGCAGGGAGGTTGTAAAAAATAACGTAGCTAAAAGCATGAAAGTTGTAAGAAATAAGATGGCGAAAAGGAAGATGGTTATAAAATATAAGATGGTTAAAAGAAGAAATGGTGTGTGGGTGTGCTTGAGTCCGAAAGCAGATAGATATATTATACCAAATGAGATGGCTAAAAGAAACCATTTTTTTTTTTAAATAAAGTTGTTTAAAAGAGAAATGTTATAAGAAATCAATATGGTGGCTAAGTGCAAAACATTTTTCTCGGTAACCTTAAGATTTATTTTTTGAAAATTTTTTGAACTCTCTTGACGTAAAAGCAAGAGGTTCAGCTGTGAAAACTACCATCACTCCAGAACAATCAAAGGAAGCGGAGAAACAGATTTCGAATGTGGAGTCAGGACTTGGGATCAAGCAGTCTGACGACAGTACACTCCAGTTTGGAGTCGGTCGGGGAATCCGCAGAGCTTCCCAGCTTAGTAACTCCGTTATACCTCTCAGCAAGGTCGAATCTCAGGGTAAGCTGTAATTGTGTACACCAGGCACTAGCACTCTTTCAAATCGAAAGGACAACTGAGTGAAATAGATTGTTTGGGTAAATTTTTATTGTGTACACCAGGCACTAGTACTTTTTCAAGTCAGGATGATAGTTATGTATAACAGAGTGTCTGGGTAAGCTAATCTTGTGTACACCAAGATCTAGCATACTCTAAAGTCGAGATGACAGTTGCGTGGAAAAGATCTCTTGTTAAGCTGGTATTGTGTACACCAATCACAAGAACTCTTTCAAGTCGTAATAATAATTTTTTTGGAATAGATTGTTGGAGTAAGCTTTTATTGTGTACACCTGGCACTGACACTCTTTCAAGTCGGAATGATAGTTATCTGAAATAGAATGTCAGATCAAGCTCTTATTGCGTACACCAGGCACAAGCACCCATTCAAGTCTGGATGACGTTTATGTGTAAATATTTGTTTGAGTAAGCCATTATTGTGTATACCAGGCACTGTTTTAAGTCAAGTTGAAACTTATTCGAAATAATGTTGCTTACAACATAAATGTTATAAGAAACACAAGCAGAAGTGTTTTTGAATATAAGATGATTAAAAGCAGAAATGTTATAAGAAACAAGATGCCTAAAAAAAGAAATGTTACAAGAAAAAACGTGGCTAAAAGCACAAATATTCCAATAAGATGACTAAAAACAGGGAGGTTATAAGAAATAAGATGGCTAAAAACAGGAAGGTTTTAATATTTAAGATGGCTAAAAGCAGAAATGGCTTGCGGATGTGTTTGTGTCCGAAAGTAGAAATTTTATATCAAATGATATGGCTAAAAGGAGACCATTATAAAAAAAAAATAAGTTGTTAAAAAGAGAAATGTTATATGAAATTAATGTGGTGGCTAAGCCCAGAACATGTTTTATTTTTTGGGTAACCTTAAAAATCCTTTGCCTCCAAACTTTTTGAATTCTCTTAACGTAAAAGCAAAAGGTTCATCTGTCAAAACTTCCATCGCGTCGGTGCAAGCCAAGGAATCGGAGAAACTCAGTTCGAATGGGCAGTCAGGACCTGGAGTGAAACAGCCAGTCAACGGCACAATCCAGTTTGGAGCAGGTCGGGGAATCCGCAGAGGTTCCCAGGTTTCTAGCACCGGTAATCCTATCGGAAAGGTCGGATCTTTGCGTAAGTTGTTACTGTGTACACCAGGCACTAGCACTCTTTCAAGTCGGGATGAAAGCTCTGTGAAATAGATTTTCATGGTTAGCTGGTATTGTGTACACCAGGCACTAGCACTCTTTCAAGTCGGGATGAAAGCTCTGTGAAATAGATCTTCATCGTAAGCTGGTATTGTGTACACCAGGCACTAGCACTCTTTCAAGTCTTGATGAAAGCTCTATCAAATAGATTTTCATGGTAAGCTGGTATTGTGCACACCAGGCACTAGCACTCTTTCAAGTCTTGATGAAAGCTCTATCAAATAGATTTTCATGGTAAACTGGTATTGTGTACACCAGGCACTAGCACTCTTTCAAGTCGGGATGAAAGCTCTATCAAATAGATATTCATGGTAAGCTGGTATTGTGTACACCAGGCACTAGCACTCTTTCAAGTCGGGATGAAAGCTCCATGAAATAGATATTCATGGTAAGCTGGTATTGCCAGGCACTAGCACTCTTTAAAATCGGGGTGATAGCTATGTGAAAAAGATTGTTTGGATAAGCTAGTATTGTGTACACAATGCACTACCGCCCTTGCAAGTCGGAATGATAGTTCTGTAAAATAGATCTCTGGGTCAGCTGGTAGTGTGTACACTAGGTACTAGCACTCTTTCAAGTCGTTATTATAGTTATGTGAAGTACATCTCTGGGTGGGCTGGTATTGTGGGCTCTAGGCACTAGCACTCTTTGAATGCTAGTTATGTAAAATTGATTGTCTGGATAGGTTTTTACTGTGTACACTAGGAACTAGCACTCTTTACAGGCGGGGTGGTAGTTATGTTAAATAGATTGTCTGGGTAGGCTGTTATTGTGTACAATAGGCACCAGCACCCTTACAAGTCAGATTGATAGTTATGTGAAGTATATCTCTGGACAAGCTTGTATTGTATACACAAGGCGCTACCAAATTTTCAACTCGATATGATAGTATGATGAAATAGATTGTCTGCGTAAGCTGTTATTGTGTATATCAGGCACTAAAATTTCTTCAAGTCGGAACGATAGTTATGGGAACTAGATCTCTGGGGTCGCTGTTATCGTGTACATCAGGTACTAGCACTCTTGCAAGTCGGGATGGTAATTACATGAGAGAGGTTGCCTTGGTGAGCTGGTATTATGTACACGGGATCAAGAACTCTTGCAAGACGGGACCATAATGGTGTGAAATAGATTATGTTGGGTAATCTGTCATGTGTACACCAGCCACTAGCACTCTTGCAAGTCTTAATAGTAATTATGTGAATTGGATTGTATGGGTAAACTGGTATTGGTTACACCAGGCACTAACACTCTTTCACAGTGGGATGAAAGTTAGGTAAACTAGATCTCTGGGTAGGCTGGTTTTGTGTTCACCAGGTACTAGCATCCTTTCAATTCTGGATGATAGCTATGTGAAACAGATCTTTCGGTAAACTATTATTGTGTACACTAGACACTAGCAATGTTTCAAGTCGGGATCATAGTTTGTGAAATAGATTTCTAAGTGAGCAGTTATTGTATACATTAGGTACTAGCGCTCTTGCAAGTCGTGATGGTAGTAAAATAAGATAGATTGTCTTTGTGGTTACGTGAAACAGAATGTCTGGTTAAGCAAGTATTGTTTACACCAGGCACTATAACACTTAAAAGTCGGGATGGTAGTTATGCAAAGAAAGATTGTCTTACGAACCTGGTATTGTTTACACCAGGCTTTAGCACTCTTTCAAGTCGGGATAATATATGTATGTAAAAAAAAAGATTTTCTGGGTAAGCTAGTAATGTGTACACCCAGGCATTTTAACTTTTTCAAGTTTGGATGATGGTTTCGTTAAATAAATTTTCTGGGTAAGCTTTTATTGTGTACACACAGCACTACGACTCTTTCCATCATGGATGATAGTTATGTTAAATAAAATGTTTGTGTAATCTATTGTTCTATACGCCAGGCATTAGCACTCTTTTAAATCGGGAAATAGTTTTGTGAAATTAGATTATCTTTCTAAGCTGTATTGTTTACATCAGGCTCTAGCTCTCTATAAAGTTGAGATGAGGGTTATGTGAACTAGATCTCTAGGTAAGCTGTTAGTGTGTACACAAGGTACTCGCACTCTTGCAAGGCAAGTAGGGGTGATAGTTATTTGAAATTAGATTGGCTTTCTAAGCTGGTATTGTTTACACCAGGAACTGGCACTCTTTCAAGTCGTGATGATAGTTATGTGAAAAAGATTGTCTGGGTAGGTTGAATATGTGTACATAAAACAGTAGCACTCTTTCAAGTCTTGAGGAATTTACATAAAACAGATATCTGCTCACAAGGGGTTAGCACTCCTTCAAATCATGATGATAGCTATGTGAAATAGGTTGTCTGGGAAAATGTGTAATGTGTAAACCAGGCACTACCACTCTTGCAAGTTGTGATTGCATTTATGTGAAATAGATCAATAGCACTTTTTCAACTCTGGACGATAGCTACATGAAAAAGATTGCTTAGGTAAGCTTTTAATGTATACACCAGGAACTATTTTTTCTTTCAAGTCGGGATGATAATTATGTGGAACAGATCTCTGCGTAAGCTGTTATTGTGTACACCAGACACTTGCACTGTTTCAAGTCGGTATGATAGCTAAAACAAATATGTTATACCGAATGAGATGGCCAACTGCAGAATCGACGCTCTTCCTTTTTACGTTAAACTTAGCCTAAAAATGTTTTTCCTTCCAACCAATTTCACTCGTATAATGAATAGTACCAAAATGTTTGAATCAGCTGTAAAACAAATACCAGTTTTCCATTTCTCTTCTTGAAACATATAATTAAACAACACTGTGCGTAATCATGTCGCCCTTTGGAGAATTTTCTAGAAAAATTAATACGAAATGATTTTATTTAATACAAATTCAAAATAAGGAAACATTATATGAATAACTTTAGCTCAATATGATTCCTATTTGTGTGTGTCTGGTACAAACGTTATCTTAGTTCAAAGAAGGAGGTTTTCAACATAACTGCACTGGTCAGAACGTTTGTAAAAAAAAATGAGGACAACGATCTTAGCCTGTACTAGGTGGGTTTTGGAGCGTGTGCTGTAATTAGCTGGTAACTACGTGTGCCAAAAATAGTCTTTCAGTTGTATCTTTACTTGATAGTAGAGAGCCATAGCTATGCTGAGACCAAGACACATTACCATGCTTCCCATACAGAGAAAGAGAGAGAGACAGACAGACAGACGGACAGGGAATGAAAGACCGGCCGAGACAAAGAAGAAAAGAAAAACAGTGAGAAATGGGGCAAGAAAAAAAGACTGACAGTCAGTAGAAGGGATAGAATGGTGGAGAATATTAGAGAATACATATATATATATATATATATATATATATATATATATATATATATATATATATATATAAATATAAATAGAGAGAGAGGGAGAGAGAGACAGAGACAGAGACAGAGACAGAGACAGACAGAGAGACAGACAGAGAGAGAGAGAGAGAGAGAGAGAGAGAAGACTGTCCAGTTATCCCTCCCCAACACAATTTGTTTATAAAATGGCTATGTTTAATTGATGACGTGGGCGTGTTTCCTCATTTTACCAGCCATATTTGTCGAGTCATTTAGCGGAGAATGAATGCATGTCTTATGTGTTATATAGAGAGCGACATAATTTTATGTGTCGTAACAAAATAAAATGGCTATTTCATAATTGGAATGCTTTAGGATTTTTTCGTATATCTATTTGAAAATCACAGACACTTTCAGTTTGCAGAAATGCAATGAAGTGCAGTTTGCATAAATCAACTCACATACATGACGATTTAAATCTATGTATCTTTCCTGAATTTTCCTCTCGGTCTCTAATCTAAATATCGACAGAGTTTCTTTAATTGAAATTCAGACACGTGCATCTGCTTTGAAATATTTCCTTTTCGCATCTTGCTGTGCTGCGTATGACTTTCACACGTCATGATCTTACCTTGTGCTTTTTATTTTCTAAGATTCTAAGCAGGCGTCTGATGCGTCTTTTTCCACTCACAACTTAGCGCTAAATAAAGAGGGATCCTTTGTGGTCAGTGAGACTGCGGTGGGACAAAGTGGTGCCCAGACCATACAGAACTCTGAGTAAGTATTGGCTGGACAAGGTGAATAGTATAACTTTCCTGGTTGACCAACTATAGACTGCCGCTGGACAACAACCTACATGTCGACAATATCGTTAGGGTTGATCATCACGTGGGGTCTGCGTTAGCGAATCCAGTCATTCCTGCACTAAGCAGAGTAATTTGGGAAGATCCAAAGTTACCAATTATTATAGATCCCGTTGATTGCACTTTTTCGTGTAGGATGTGCCATTCTTGGTACGTTTTGCAAGAATGTCTTAAAATGAGAATTCAAAATATATATTTTTTTTAATTTGGGGGGAGGGGGGGGGGGTTAATTTGACAAAGCTGATCTCCCTTTATTGTGTGTACGCAGGGAAAGATAAGATAATAATTATTGTTGTCTAAAGAAAATAAGATAATCTTTTAGACTGGTTCTTATATGGTTTTTACGTATTGTGAACTGGGGCATCTCATGCATAGTCATGTACTAAATACTCGAAATATGGAGTTATGGGTTTTAAAAGTACGATCGACAAAACAAACCAGTTTTACAGTGGTCTTTCACCATCTCCTTTGTTCTTTTCAATTATTTTTTTCAATTTTTAACGAGGCCCACATGGTTGAGTACACTTGACCAAGTTTTATATGAAGTGCACAGACGTAGAGCTAGCTAGTTCTGCATCGAGCAAGATTCAAGATGAAAATTATGGAACCTTGAACTCTCATACAGTGCCATCTTCTCTCATTTCAAATGATTTTGAGAGAGACAGCAAAAGTTTAGCTGTTCTTAAAAATGAATGTGTGGTTCACAGTTTCAGATGTAAATACTTTGATTCTGGAATTCGATAGAACGATAAATAAGCCAAACGAGGCCGGAGAGCTTTAACTTTAATCAATCAATGAAGCAATTGTTTGAAATTTTGCTCAAGCCATGGATGGGGTATTTTGAATAGAATTGTCTTTGCATAGGAGTCAGTTGAACTCCCTCGCCGGGATACCAAGTGGACATTCCTCTCTGTTCTCACTTTCTAACTGCTAAAACAAGAACTCAGCATATAATCGTGTACGTGTTTTGCGTAGTTTATTTTTTCAATTACGTTTTTACACTTTCTAACTTAAAACAAAATTTATGTTTCTTTATCGCTACTTCTGGATTGAAATCAGACAGATTTTTTCCCCTTATACTGAGCATGAACGATTATGTATGAGAGGACAGTTTGTAATGGAGATAAATATTGCGATACATAATTAAATCTATGAAGTATATAATTTCAAAGCCGATTTCAAGCTTTCTAGTGCCGGTCCGTAGCTGGTCCCTTTTTGGTTTTCACTGATCTGGGGCTGAAGCCGGAATGTTGAAAATAAAAATCAGAAGCTCGCCAAAAAATGAGAATCGTCCACTTTGTTTTTCTCGCTAAGTGCAAAGAGGAATACGCCCAGTCAGGCATAATTACATTGACACTTCTACCGCAACGGTAATCAATATCAAGCCAAACAGTGCTTATGTTTTTGTCCAGGTGTTGTCGCGTGGTCACAAGTTAGGAGGAAAATAGATAATAATATCGAGTATTAAACACGTGTCTATGTCGAAATATGAGATTTCTGAAACAAAGTTTTATTTAAATTAGTCTCATCTTTCTGATTTATTCTTCTCAATTATTTTATTGGATTTTTAAAAATATCTACTTAAACTTGTTTCCCCCACATCTGTTGGCTGCATTTCTTCCATCCTTGGCTTACACAGAGAAATAACGAGATCTTATTACGTAGTGTCCAAGATTTACCCTTACGTTAATTAAAACTGTTATTAAAGTTAATAAGGTGTTATTTGTTTGTTGTTGTTGTTTTTTTTTCATTTAAAAAAAGAACTCGCGCTTTTATTAGTACCTCCAACGTGAATTCATAGTCGTAGACTTTATGTGGAAATTCAGATAATGGATGATGAAACTTAAGTAACATAAATATACGGATTTTGAGTCACAGCAAAGAAGTGCAGCATCAAGTCCAATTTCACTTGTAAGAACAATAATCCTTACATTTGTGATACTATATTCTATGTGTTATTTTCTGTTTATCCTTTTCATGTAAGAGCTTCAGCCGACTCAAATGTAAACCGCGGTGGTGCGGGTGTGAAGGGAAGTGAAACAGATGAGCAAAGGTAATTTTTGGTGGTGAAAATGGCATTGGAAAGATTGTTTTTAATTGTTGTAAACGCACCCTACTTTAGATTTGTTTATGACTTTTAAGCACCCTACTTTAAATTTGTTTATGGCTTTTAAGCGCCCTACTGTACATTTGTTTATGACTTCAAAGGATCCTACTTTAGATTTGTTTATGACTTTTAAGCACCCCACTTTAGATTTGTTTATGACTTCAAAGCACCCTACTTTAGATTTGTTTATGACTTTTAATCACCCTACTTTAGATTTGTTTATGACTTTTAAGCACCCTACTTTAGATTTGTTTATGACTTTTAAGCACCCCACTTTAGATTTGTTTATGACTTCAAAGCACCCTACTTTAGATTTGTTTATGACTTTTAAGCACCCTACTTTAGATTTGTTTATGACTTCAAAGCACCATACTTTAGATTTGTTTATGGCTTTTAAGCGCCCTACTGTACATTTGTTTATGACTTCAAAGGATCCTACTTTAGATTTGTTTATGACTTTTAAGCACCCCACTTTAGATTTGTTTATGACTTTTAAGCACCCTACTTTAGATTTGTTTATGACTTTTAAGCACCCTACTTTAGATTTGTTTATGACTTCAAAGCACCCTACTTTAGATTTGTTTATGACTTTTAAGCACCCTACTTTAGATTTGTTTATGACTTCAAAGCACCCTACTTTAGATATGTTTATGACTTTTAAGCACATTACATTTGTTTATGACTTCAAAGGGCCCTGCTTTAGATTAGTTTATGACTTCTAAGCATTTTAACTTAGACTTATGTTTGACTTTTAACCTCTCAAATTTAGACTTATCTTCGAATTCTAATTATAATAGTTTTGACTTATCTTTGGCTTCTGACTACTCTAATTTAGATTTATTTATGACTTCTTACCACACAAATTTAGACATGTCTTTGACAATCAATCACCCAAATTTAGACTTGTTATTAACTTAAAATATTATTCTGCTATAAAGAACACTGTGGTAGTTCTTGAGCTGTACATGTTTTAGTTTTAAAAGTCCAACATTTTCACACAGATAAAGAAAAAAAGAATAAACATTCAGGTGAACCTGTGAACGCTTAAGAACGCGTGAGTATTTCGAATGTGAAATTACAATTTGTCTCAGATGATTATTGAATCTTACTAACAATTTCAGCTGTCGCGATTCGGTGGTACATGACACTCAAGACGGCCAGATCAATTCTTTAAGGGAAAGCAATTTGGATACGATAAATCAAGAGCTAAATGAAAGACGTGCAGATTGTTCCAATATCACGTGTTTAAAGATTTCCCAGCGGCAGAGTCCTAACCCCAACAGTTCTACTTCAACGAATCGGCTCAGACTGTATGTGTCGCCACAAGAGAAAGGTGGACTACATCCTTTCGAAAGTCAACATCAAGACCTTACAATTCCTAATCTTACTTTTGGATTAGAGACAGAATCGTCCCTGAGTTCAGTATCACTGGGTACAAAGTTAGAAAAATGTGAAACGATTACATCAAGGGTGGACTTTAAAAGACACCCTGTACGCTCAGAGGATGACCTCATCGAGCACGGGAATCAAGAGGATCAACTCAGCGAGGATGGGACTCTGTTTTGCTTAAGCGATAGTGACAGTTTTCAGGATGAAACTTCCAACGAGCCAAGTGATTCATCTTTATTGACCTCTTGCACGGAGAGGAGCATGATATCCCAAAAAGGAGAAGAATCTAATGTCTTCAAATCGAAACCTACGTTTGGTCATAACCCAAGGACGGTCAGTTTCCGTCATTTTTATTATAGACCTATGATCATCAAAGGTCCAAAGCCCGGAGAATGGTACAGAGTATCTAATGTTCACTCGAATGTCAGGTTCTTGAGGAAAGCGCGCTATCTTGAGAAACTGGTCAAAGACTATGACCTGGACACAATGATCCCTTCACCGAGACCGGCTTCATGTCTGTCTTCTGAGCTGGGTAGAGATGGAGAAGAGCGCAGCTCTGGTGAACTCGCAAGTCGTGAGGGAAAGGCATCGAACGTTAGCGTCGCTGACAGAGACGGTGTGTGCCTCTGTGAGAAATACTGTTCTTTGTTATATCAAGAGAAACCTTTGGAATCAATCTCAGCCACAGGTGAAGATACAAGTCCAACGACATATCCTTGTACAAGCAATGCAACTGGGAACGCCTTGCTGGATAAAAGAAAGAGAAAATCGGAGGCCAGGCGCTTTTCAAAACTAGCCTCCGTTTGGCCCGGTATCAAGCATTCCTTCCTAGGCTCTCTTATCCGTCGGATATCCAGTCTTTCGGGTCGCGGGCGCAAGGAGCAGAATCTGGAATCTAGCTGTGCGAGTCAAAGTTCAGTGAGTGAAACCTGCATGTCCTTGAGTGAGGCGTCGCTCGTCCAGCCCACCCGCTCCGACCTGCACGTCCAGGCGCCGTCTTGTTGTGGCGAGCTCGACACTGACCCTATTCATGCAGCCCACAGTAAATCTACTCTCCGCGACCAAAACCGGAGCGCTCAAACGGCCTCTCACCCCATTTCGAAAAGCACAGACGTTGATACTGCCGAAGAAATGTTCACTTCATCAGTAGATGGGGGATCACAGGGAGTAGACGGTATCCGTGATGGTTCTGGATTTGGCTCGTTAGCGGATTACCCCATGCGGCCGAGCGAAGCTCCCACGAAAACTTTCAGGGAGAGTCATGTGAGTAGCGGAGCTGGGAGCTAACAAGGAGTCTTAGGGATGAAGCTTAAATTGGGGTTTAAAACGAAATTCAAAGGACACAAGTTATATCATCTCGAGGATAAAACTCGTGGCATGTAAGATAAAGAAAATATGCTAGATTAAAACAAAACGCACGCATAGGGCTAGTGGAATGTGGGATTATGTGTGCGAGTGAGAAAGAGACAGATAAATAGACACACTGAGAATTTGGAAGAAGGGAATAGCTGCAGAAATTATAGAAGGAAAAGCAGGGGGGAGAGTGAAAGAGAGCAAAAGAGAGAAAGGTGAAGAAAACAAGTGAAGAGAGGGAGGGGAGAGGGAGGGGGGGGGAAGAGAGTGACAAAAAGAAAAAGAGCAGGATAGACATTGAGACAAAGATTAAAGGACAGAAGAGAAACAGATCTCAAAGCAGCGAGGTTCAGAGCGATAAATAGTGACATCGAATGAAATGCATATGAGCAGATGGACGAACATGGAGATGGAGAAAAGAAGAAGAATAAAGTCGTTTTAAAACGTCAGGAACTCAACGTTTGCTTTGTTGCACTTTGGTGGAAAATACTTTTCATTCTTTTTTTTTTTTTTATCTTTTTCGTTTATTGAAGAGGAGTCCAACAGACTGAAGTTAACACTTTTAGTTCTCTAATGCAAATTTTTATTTCGGAGTATCGAAACTTTTTCAGGACATATGGTTAAACATTCAAAACCTTTTATTGGCTTCGCGTTTCAGATACTTGCTGCAAGACCTGGTTTTTGCCTGAGACTGTGCTACAGGATATGCGATTTCTTTTTAACAATTTGGGGCTTGAAGGTAGGGAATCCACTTTCATTGTTTCGATTTGAGGTACTGCTGAAGGAAACTTTGGAACTCATTAACATTGCCCGATCGTGTTTGAAGCTTTGGAGGAAGGTGCGAGGCAGCAATCCACAGAGTCAGTCTTATCTTGATCATTTATTTGAAGAGCAGAAACACGCGGTGGACTTAAAAATTGCTCTGACCACTTCTATGTAAATCAGTAGGACTATGTATTGATCTTATAACCTTTGTTTTATTATAATACGAAGAATCCACAGACTTACGTCAAACAAGGAATCGGCGAATACATTTGTCAAGAAATCTGCCTGTTTTCAAGGTATTATAGGTTGGTCATTTAAACAGTAACAGACACCCACTCGCACAGGTGTTTTTATTTCTTTGTTTTTACTCTACAGTTATACCAAGAATAAGATTTTTCATCCGGGAAATTTCTTTCCCGTGATTCGCAAGAATTTGATCTTTTTTATTATTTTTTTGCCGAACGCTTTTTTCTTGTTCCACTTGATTTTTAACAATATAGATATGGTAGGTTGATGTTGAGAAGGTTTGGATGCTATGGGAGCATGTACATGTATACAATGTGCATGATGGCATCACTCCTTCCTCTCTCTACAGATTGCCATCGTCAAGATCCTAGTTCTTCTCATATGTGTCCTCGTTACCATACTTGGGTGTGGCTGGGTATGCGTCAATAGCATCTACTACAGGTAAGCGAGTGTTGGGAGTTCCCAAAGTTACAATGCTACTCTACTGAGGTCACTGTTACTTTTGTGAGGCAACTGTTACTTTTGTGAGGCCACTGTTACTCTATTAAGGAAATGTGGCTTTAGTGGGGCCAATGATACTCTATTGAGGAAATGTTACTTTTGTAAGGCCACTGTTACTCTACACAGGCCATTGTTCATCTAGTGACATCACTATTACTATTGTGAGGCCACTGTTACTTTCATAAAACCACTTTTACTCTATTATGCCATTTGTTATTCTTGTCAAGCCACTGTTACTCCACTGAAGCCACTGTTACTCCACTGAAGCCACTGTTATTTTTTGTGAAACTAGTATTACTCTACTTAGGCCACTGTTATTCTTGTGTGACCACTGTTGCTATTGTGAGGTCACTGTTACTCTACTGAGGCCACTGTTACTATTGTGAGGTCACTGTTACTCTACTGAGGCCACTGTTGCTATTTTGAGGTCACTGCTACTCTACTGAGGCCACTGTTACTCTGCAGAGGTCACTGTTACTCTGCTGAGTCCACTGTTATTCTGGTGAGGTCATTGTTCCTTTACTGAGACCACTGTTACTCTGCTGAGGTCAATGTTGCTTTACTGAGGTTACTCTATTTCGACCACTGCTCTACTGAGGTCATTGTTACTCTATTTATGCCACTGTTGATGTATTTAGGCCACTGTTGTTCTATTGAAGCCCATGTTCCGATGCTACTCTAGTCAGACCACTTTTAGGTAATTAGGGCTCTGGAAGGAAAACATAAACGAGACACCATATTTGAAACGAAACATCATTCAAGGACCAAAATCGATGAACCGTGGAAAGGAACAAAAATTGTGTGACGTATCTTAATTCTTGTGGAGATAAGGTGGTTCTACAAGACCTCTTGTGAGAAGAAAAGTAATCGAGCAAACTCTTGTAAAATATTAAGGGAAAAATTAAAGTTCATTCATGATAACTTAATTACAGCCAAAGAAAAATATGGACTGTACATTGTTGGTGTATGCTTTGGCAAGATGGTTTTCGACTAGAGCATGAAGTTTAAAGAGCAACATTCCCGTGGTGATTTTTAGGGAACGTCAAGAACCGGCCTAAAGCAACATTAGCGAAATGATTGCTAGGGAATGTCAAACACCAGCTTAGAGCAACATTCTCCAAATGATTACTAGGAGCGTAAAAAAAAAAACCCCACCTTAGAGCAACTTTTCCGTATAGATTGCTAGCCAAGAGCTACAGCTCGGTGAGTGAAGAGTGAGTGACAAGATATCCGTCTCGAGCCAACAATGTGCTGTGGTGCAGTTCACTTCGTATAACTTTAAAGCACCTTTATTTGATTAACACCGACAGAGCAAATCTTTCAAACGATAGTTTGCTCTTTCAATAACAGATCGCAAGCAGGAATCTAAAAGTGGGGCAGCGTAGTCGTGTGTACATCTATAGGCTCTAAACGGATATTTTCCCCCGTAGGCATTGTAACCCAGTCGACCAGGGCTAAACGACTGCCGGTGGAGCTAGAAGTTGTAGCTGTGCGTGAACAGAAGTAATTATGAGCCCCTTTTTGTGATCGTGAGAATGCGGTACGTAAAGCGAGGTAGCTCTCAGACCAACACGTCCGCTAATATAATGAGAATATCGTTGTAAACCAGAGCAAAGAAATACACAAGAAGAGATAATATGTTGCTGAGGATTCTCTGTCTAGATGAAACCAATAATGCGCTGAATTGCAGAGAACGACATCTAACTTTCCCCTTGAGGTTTCTTCATCCTTATCAAACATTTTGTCGATGTGTTACGGTGCGAAAAATATCAAGAATTCTATGACCTCTAGACTATTTGAGAGCAAAATATTAATGCACTTGCACTAGATTAGTAATTGTTTCGATTTCATACTAGATGATTTAAGTTACAAGTAAGAATTAACCATTATTTTTCACGTTTTAGGTCTAGCGGCGCTCCGAAAATATTCTTCAATCACACAACTACAAATAATACATTGAATCTTGTCAAAGATGTCACAAAGTGTGAGAGGAACCAGCTTGCAGGTCACATAGTCACTACTCTAAGCTTCCCAGCATGCCCGGCTTGGTGTTACTGTTATTCTTCCCTCCCCTCTCCCTCCCTCGATCCGCAACCAACACCATATTTCGATAACTAATCAATTCAATGTTTTTTTTCTTGAATCCTCTGGATCCCCCAGCCTTCAGCAAGGTGCTGAGTGGTTCCTGGTCCTGCTGATTGTTCTGCTTCTCGAGGCACTCCTACTGGAACCATTAGTCTTCCTGGTCTGTGCTTTCATCAGCAGCCAGCTGTGGAAGACGCCACACGTTATCAATGAATGTCTCCAACGCTTCAAAAGTGAGTGCTTTCGCTCATATAAGCAAAAAGATAAGTACATAACTTTGAGATGGAACTTTGGCTTGATTCACGTTATTTGCGTTATACTATTCCAGAAAAAAAATTGATGAAGCCCACGTTTGTTTAGACTTTGTCATTCGATTCATAGTATTTAATATAGACGACCGTTAAGTGGTGTGACTCAAGACAAAATTATGTTGGCATGAACTCATATGAACTGACATGAACCGACATGAATCCACATGAATTCACTTGACCCCATATAAATCCACATGAACTCACACGAATCCCTATGAACCCATATGAACCTACATGAACTCGCATAAACCCACATGAATTCTCTTGAACGCACATGAATTCCTATGAACCCGCATGAACTCACATTAACCTACATGAACTTACATTAACATACATGAACTCACATTAACCTACATGAACTCACATTAACCTACATAAACTCACATTAACCTACATGAACTTATATTAACCTACATGAACTCACATTAACCTACATGAACTTACATTAACCTACATGAACTCACATTAACCTACATAAACTCACATTAGCCTAAATGAACTCACAGTAACCTACATGAACTCACATTAACCTACATAAACTCACAATAACCTACATGAACCTACATGAACCCAAATGAACCCAAAATGAACTCATATAAATCCACATGAATCCTCATGAACCTTTATGAACCTACATGAACGCACATGAACTCACACGAACCCGCATGAACTCGAATAAACCCACATGAATCCACATGAAGTCACATAAACCCACATGAATCCATATGAACACACCTCGCTGACTTAGTGCAATATTGTTGTAACTACCAACTTCCTCCTTTGCAAGATACGAAGATATCTCACTGAAGTAACGCCATGAACTTTTGTGACATTACACGAACTTATGTGAGCCCACATTTGTCCACTTGAACTCACATGAACCCACATGAACTCGCATAAACCATATGAACTCACATGAACTCACATGAACTCACATGAATCCACATGAACCCACATGAACTCACATGAACTCACATGAACCCACATGAACCCACATGAACCCACAAGAACTCACATGAACCCACATGAACTAACATGAACTCACATGAACTAACATGAACCCACAAGAACTCACATGAACCCACATAAACTAACATGACCCTCATGAACTCGCATGAACCCACATGAACCCACATGAGCCCACACTGTAGGAGATTGTGGTCACCTCAGGTTAACTCAGAGCCCCTTTCTGATATCCTTTATAAGGTCGTTTACTAAGAGTAACACACTTTGAAATCTCCCGAATGATTTAATCTAGACCTTTGTTATCTTGAATAAACAAAGATCTAGTTTTATGTATCGTATCTTGAAACAGTCGATGTACCTAATTATAGAGGCCAAAGCAACATAGGATCTCATGGTATGACTGCAACATCGTCTATTTTAATACTCATTTGTCTTGAATAAATAAAGATCTAGTTTTATGTATCGTATCTTAAAACAGGCGATGTACTTAGTTATAGAGGCCAAAGCAACATGGGATCTCATGGTATGACCGCAACATCGTCTATTTTAATACTCATTTGTCTTGAATAAATAAAGATCTAGTTTTATGTATCGTATCTTAAAACAGGCGATGTACTTAGTTATAGAGGCCAAAGCAACATGGGATCTCATGGTATGACCGCAACATCGTCTATTTTAATACTCATTTGTCTTGAATAAATAAAGATCTAGTTTTATGTATCGTATCTTAAAACAGGCGATGTACTTAGTTATAGAGGCCAAAGCAACATGGGATCTCATGGTATGACTGCAACATCGTCTATTTTAATACTCATTTGTCTTGAATAAATAAAGATCTAGTTTTATGTATCGTATCTTAAAACAGGCGATGTACTTAGTTATAGAGGCCAAAGCAACATGGGATCTCATGGTATGACTGCAACATCGTCTATTTTAATACTCATTTGTCTTGAATAAATAAAGATCTAGTTTTATGTATCGTATCTTAAAACAGGCGATGTACTTAGTTATAGAGGCCAAAGCAACATGGGATCTCATGGTATGACCGCAACATCGTCTATTTTAATACTCATTTGTCTTGAATAAATAAAGATCTAGTTTTATGTATCGTATCTTAAAACAGGCGATGTACTTAGTTATAGAGGCCAAAGCAACATGGGATCTCATGGTATGACCGCAACATCGTCTATTTTAATACTCATTTGTCTTGAATAAATAAAGATCTAGTTTTATGTATCGTATCTTAAAACAGGCGATGTACTTAGTTATAGAGGCCAAAGCAACATGGGATCTCATGGTATGACCGCAACATCGTCTATTTTAATACTCATTTGTCTTGGTCACATGGCAGAGCAAAGACCACTAGCTCAAGAGCACAAGCCGAGATTTCACTTGAAAAACAGTGTGAATAAAAAATGGAAAGAAAGTATGAAACTTTGAAAAAAAAAATATTTCAAGCAGTAACCCTTTTTTTTTAGGTCCAAATGCTTTTTACTACTTATTCCACTTAAAAACTTAAATCATTTTTTTTTCATTTATTCTGATTAATTTGACATAAGTATGATATTATATGAGTATTTAAACAGCTGAATTGAAACTTTTTTTTAACATCGACATTGATTCTTATTAGCAAACCCCCTCTTATCCCATATGCGATTTTCTGGCTTCGGGGAGTAAATAGGCTAATTAACTTATGATAATGTAGTTTTATTTCAGTGTTGATCAATCGTTACCTCTCCCTATTTTATCTCTTTCATGCTTGCACTGGTCCGTGTGGAATATGGGCTTACAAAATTATCAAAGTAATTTCATGTCATAAAGACTAACTGACTTCAAAATTCTTCAAGCAAAAGTTATGGGCTAATATTATTATCTCAATTTGTGCATTTGGCTAGAATCTGCCCCAATACATCTTCAGAAGATTTCTATCAGTGAACCGCTAAATGGCCATTTTTAATGTTATACCGTTATGAGTTTTAAAACGATTTTCTGTGGAATGTAGTTTAATAAGTAAATGAAACTATCATCGTCAAACACTTCTCCATTGACTTTGCCCCCCCCCCCCCACTCCTCCAAAGCTGTCACGGATGACCTGTTCTACAGAGACTGGATGATATATCTGTCTGTGGCTGACCGTCATTTGACGTCGATAGTCCATCACCAGGCAGCGCCGGAGTCTGCCAGTCTGTTTCACTTACACGACAAGATTCACAAAGCCCTCAAGGTGCGCACGCATTCTAACGCACAAGTCCCATCTTTCGCATAATGATGCTATGCGCAAGTCAATTTTATTGTTCTTCGACAATTATTCTAGCCGTATTTTATTATTTTATTTCATTTCATCATTAAAATTCCACTTGAATAGGCTAAAACCATATCAGGGATGAGGGACTTATGCCTGAAATGCTTATGCTGCCTTTTATGAGTCTTTTTAACAGCATTATACCCTGGATCATTTTCCAGGTACACTGGTGACTCTAAGATCTCAAATCACATTCATAATCTACAAGAAAACAGACAAGCTTCCAAATTATATTTCCTTTACTTTTAGGAGAAAATAAAGATATCGAGAACACTTTATCGCTTACATTATTCATATTGCAAATTGACAAATCCTTATAACAATGTCATTCTTTACTTTGATTAAAAATATGTCAAGATAGCTTAGGTTCTTCAAATAATATTAATGTCAGCTCACCAAGCTCCTACACCGGCACGTGAATCTCTGACAAATGGAAATGCAACCTTTGAGCATTTGAAATGATCACATCCTGCATATTTCAATAAAAAGATGTGCACAGGTTGGCGAGCTATAGGCGCTTAACTTTTACATTCTGTGCAGGAAAAATCGCTAAGAGAATAGTGAGTAGACTTCTGTACGGACATTTTTATGATAAAAAAAAAACGAGTATGGCAAGAGCAGACAAAGGAGCAAGTGGAATAGAAGATAAATTGCAAGCGCTCATATTTTACTCGAAGACTCAATATAGTTTGCAAGATAAAGCACATGCCAAAGCAATATTTTTAGACCTACAACAAGCATGTGATCATATAGCTTTCGAGATTTTCAAAATGGGATCTTTACTTGTGGATTAAATTGTTTCTTGGGGAAGGAAATTTCCAAACAAAGCTAACAATAATACATGAGCCATCCGCACACTAGACGAGGGACTGTCTTCTAGGTCTTCTCTAAGCTGCGCAATAGTTCTCATCTTCATCAATGACCTGACCAAAGAAATCAAAAGTAACAGATCTCCTCACATGGATTTTATTTGTCAACTTTCCACTGTAACCAGCTTTTCTAAATGCCGCGCACTCTTTTCACACAGTGCCCTCTGTGATAGCATGAGATCAACACGCATAGCCGCTCATAAAATAAGTATACACGAATACAGATCTCCTGTGATTTTCATGTTGAAAAGCTGTTCTGAAAATGTTTGAACGGTCTTGGAGGATCACCATCGAACAATTTACAAAATTCCTGGTTTACAATTTGATGAAAGGGTGAAAAAAAAATTCACCATTATCCATGTATTAGACTTTTGAAAAATTTTCAACATCTAAATTGATGTGAATTCAACGCAATATTTCAAGAACATCTCGCACATATCAACGCCACTGTCACCTCCGTTGAATCCAAACAATCACTTCAATAGGTGGAAATATAGGCCAAAGTTAGTCAATCGGCAATTTTGAAATTAGCATTGCTGTTTTAGCGATTGACTACCGGTTTCTCCGAACAGCATCAGCAACAGCAGCAGTGGAGCATGAGCACTTGTTGTATTAGAATTAATAGCAGCCGAAGATATAATCAATGTTTAAGTGAGACTGTGATTTTGGCAACTCTTCATTAAATTTTCTCAAACAACATTTTCAAGGGTTTATGCCTGCTTAATCAGGCATCGAGATTTACATGGTTTTCTGAAGTGAAGTCATGTTTGGTAACTTATTGTCTGAAAAGGAATTTAGCTTGAAAGTTAAGGTGCATTATTTTAAGTCATTACGGTTTTACTTATATTTTTTTTCTGACTTCTTCACACTATCTCTGATCGCTTGAAGTTTTCCTTTGACAATCTTCGCTGTCAAAAGCTAATGTGCTCATTGGGCTCACTTTATTACGTGTCTGTATATCTATCTTGGTAAAGCATTCTCTCCTCTAGCCAGAGAGATTAGTGTACCGTTAACGTCTGTGACGGCTTCGTGAGGCAATCATTGATACCCAGATCGAGATAGGTTTTTTTTTTTTTTTCTCAATATTATGATCGTGTAGAGAGTGATTGGCCTCCCCGATGTGGTTTTCCACACTGGAGTCTACTGGCTGATCATCTACACTGCCTGTATACTGGTACTGGTCAACACTCAGACCGATGTCTACCAGAGTCACATGCAGGCCACATACATCGGACATAAACTTGGACTGGCCCCATCTCGGGCACAGGCAAGGACCTTGCACCTGTTTTTCTCGGGGTTTTTTTTTTTTTTTTGGTTTTTTGTTTTGTTTTTGTCTTCTCTTTTTTGGGTGCCTATCGAATTTAAAGTCCATATTACAAGTAATGATGATACATCTTCTATTTCACGTATATTTATTTTACAAGCGATGTTATCGTAAGTGAACAGGGCGTTTGGTTGAGGTGGTCCACTGGATCGCTAATAAATTGTTTCAATGATACCGCCATCTCACCTTTTACCTTCATATTAAGAGCGAATATGGAGAGATTTAAAACCTCAAACTTTTTTTAAAATTCTAGTAACGGAGTGAGCCAAATATATATGTTTTTACCACTCAGTGCCACTCATTGTCACATGTTAGTATAAAATGAAATGTATTTTTCAATAAACTGATTTTTTTTGCAATAATACCTTCAAAGCCCAATATGTCTCAAACAGAAAGTAAGCGAGTATAATTCCACCAGCTTTGAACGTTAAGTAAGGTAGCAATGTTAATTTCTATAGCAGCATTACCGATCTAGAGATTATCATCAATTGAGAACTAGATTTGAACAATTTAAATAAATTTTTAGGCCTACTTTGAATTATGAAATTTCCTTGATGAACGTTTAACTACTCCGAATTAATGCACCATTTATCTCTTATAACAACATTAAAACTGCCCATCAAATGTGTTTTTTGATGTTTTGGATTTAGCAACCAATCGATGTGGACGAGATGTGGGCTTACATTGAGGATCGTTTCCGGATCGGATTGACCAACATGGAAGCTCCTCTAAACCAGAGTGTGATACCATGGCGGACCCTGAACGTATCCAAGAAAACCACGGACAGCATGCTCTTCACCTCTGTGAGATTGAAACAAATCCGTACAAAACAACCGCCAGGTAACACAAATTGAGTCGTCTTCCAATTTCTCAGAATTTCTCTTGCTTTTCTTAGAACGCCTCGCCGTGGTATTTCTTCTGTTTTCCAAAATTTTCGCGAAACCTAAAAAATTCCTGAAGTAATTATACATTTCTTTTTTTTATTCTTAGATGATTGTAGCAAAACAGAGGCAACTTCTTTCGATGATTTAGCAAAATAATACAGCATTAGATTTAAATGTTTTCACTTTTTAAGTCAAATTTCAAGAGCATTAGTAATTTCAGTCATGTTTTCTAAAACGCTTTGACTATTCTTCTCAAAGTCTCACTGAAGGTAATAGCTGGAGTTATTGTGCGAAAAATTTACACAAAAATTAAAAGCCGAGTGGCCTTTTTTCATGTACAGCGTATTTTCAGTCTTTCCTTGGAGATCTTTTTTCTGCTTCAAAAACTTCAAGAGAACTGAGAATTCTGTTACTGCTTCGATTTTTATGGTAAAATAAATTAAATGATCCGACGCACTTCGAATCTGTACTTTGCATGTATTATGTCATATTTTCATAAAAATTTAGAGTAGTTTAGAGAGAATAGAAGCAATGTTTAACCAGATTTTTAAGAGGAAGTGTTTTCTATGAAGAACTGTCAGAATCTTTGAGGAATAAGAAAACCTAGGTTCATTAACCATTATACAGTAGATCTCGATTGTTTTGATCCAGTGAAAGAATGCTCTCCGCTGCCGCTAATACAGATAGATCAACTTCGACAGTGTAACTTCGCGCTTACTAAAGATAACATGGAGACAGGCGATTTTGGCTTCCATTGGACAGACGTTATTAACAAAGGTGAGTGCAGCTCCCTCCTCTAAAACTATTAGTTTTAAGAGAAGTAATAAAATAGCTCTTCTAATAATACGTCTCAACTATCGCTTGTAGTGGTAGATTTGATTTGTTTCGTCCATAACATTTACAGAGTTAAAGATCACCGCCAGAAAGCTGTAGAAGAGAAGAAGAATCTAATGTAGTAAAAACCTTGATGTTTTTAATACTTAGCATTGTTTGTATTATAATACATTTACATGTATTACTACTTGTGGACACCATTTTATCCACTCTAATTCATGCATCAATTATGCTCGAAAATTGATGCAATGTAATGTGAATGAAAAAGGATAGAAAACGAATATTTATGTTTTATTCAAAAGAAGCCAGTTGAAGAATTTTATCATTACTATTGTCCGATTTACTATGACAGAACCTAAAGAACATAAATGCAAGTATTAAGCTCTTCAAAGTAATCTTGTTAGGTCTTTACAGTCAAGCTGAAGCGTTGAATAAAACTCAGTATCAATATTTGTGTTCTGTTAGTCCCTGCATAAAACTCTCATTTTCATCAATGCTAGGACTTTGGTCAACCCGTTATGGAAATCCTACGTTATCTTCTAGAACATGACTAATCGATCCCTATCTTAGAATGAAAACCTCAATTATCGTCGATGTTCTGACAGAATGACGTAGATCGCGACTGCTTGTTTTAAGCTAGAGCGAGAAAAAAATATATTATTGTGCCGAGCCTCAAATCGCCCTATCCCTGTCGCCGGTTGATCAAACCTGTTTTCGTGATGTTTTTTTAACATGAATTTAACTATGATAATTACAAACTAAGTAAATGTTACGATAATCGTCACTATGTAAGACCCAGATATAGGTCTAAATTAGACTGCCCCGCTTCCCTTGTCATGTACATCAGCATGTAAGACTCCGGTAAGACCAATAATTCGAAACCCGTAGCTTACCGAGTCCTAGATCTCATCATGTGGGGTCGGTTTTTTACTACGCGTATGCGAGATCGAGAGTGATAAAAGTAAGGAGTAATTATCTCCTTTGATTTTTTTTCTATTGAAACTGACTATTGAAATATTTTTGTCTCGTGACCATGTAATAAGAATAGGATGTTGAAAATATATTGTAAAGGCGATAAAATTTAGCAATTTTTCAAGAACTTCTGCCTTCCCCCGCAATTGATAAAATGCAAACATATTTTACGACGGAAAACGAATTCTCAGGCATGTATTACGATAGATGTGGACACTTGGGCTCTATATATGAATGCCTGCAATCAACGTGTTTTAATTTTTAATGAACAAGATATTTTACGGTAGTGCTAAAAGCATTGAAATGAGCACATTGTCTACAGCAACATAGTAAACAGAGAGCTGTGAAAACCACATTAAGCACAGTTAGAACAATCTGATCTACATCATAATTATGAAGCAAATAGAAGAAGAATTCCACTTCACTTTATAAGTTTTCCCCTTGTTTATTCCAGATATACAAACTTTTTGCTATTATTAACTATCACGAATACAAATGTGTTGCTTCAACCAAAATAAATAATTAAGACTTATTCGGGCAGCTTTTCAAATGGAAATTCTAAGGTTACACTCTGAATTTATTTAATACTACAATGAACACTCAAAAGACAAGAATAGGAGGATAATAATGACGATGGTGATGATGATGCATCAATACATTGAAATTAGTACGGAGATAGCGTTAACATTTTTTTAAAATAAAAATAATGATACATTCAAAACATTTAAACTCATAGCAAAACATAGCAATAATGATAATGATGATGACGAAGGTCATGATGACAGTGAAAACGAAAGAGATAAAGCCTCTTAGAGGTGAGAGAGCTTCCTGTGTATTTATACTGAGTTAATTTCATCCACGCGCTGGACTGCATGAAGCTGGGCCATGATATTGCAGTTCCACAACTCAGCTGTCTCACACAGAAGATGCTAGTATTGCGCGAAACGATTTTTCAGCCCGTCATATCAATGGTTTTCATTCCCTTAATGTTGTATGGCCTTTTCTTTGCTGCTGATTTTATTACGCCCGCCAACTTCCTTGGCATTGTAATATGTTCCATTGTGTCGATGGCGGTCTAGATAACACCATGAATGGAATCTCCTCCACCCTGGCCAGGCTTGGTTGAAAATAGTTAAGGTGTGATTTTACTGTTTTAAGAAAAATGCGACAGATGATTGCGGGAGCTTTCGATAGGTCAACTCCTGCTCCTGAGAGACCGAGTTGTCGTGGAGATTACCTCTTGTGCTCACATATTCCATACTGGTACCTTTTTATTGTGAAATTTGATGTTCTGAATGAATAAGACGTCTTTACTTTAGCACCCTCCTCCCTGTCCAGATACATAATGTCAAAATATTGACCCAAGAATTTGCTCTGCAGTAAAGCGGTTCCATGCGAGGAGATCTCTGGATTTGTTTTCGACTCTGGTACTCTTCATGAGCTCATCATTTTGTTATGCCCACATCTGATGTCAGTGCGCTTATCTCCAGACTCCGTAAGCTTGCCAAGAGAGGTACTAGGTTTGGATGAATATTTCTGTGACTCCAGCTGTCTCTAAGAACATTTTTTATCAGCAGGGATAATGCTGTCACTTCATGGCAGTGTGTATCACGTAGGCTGGCTCCTTCTTCGCTTTCTCTCCTGCAGCATTTTCCACTCGCTTCACAATGCTCCGTCTAAAACACTGTCACAGTTATGTGCCTGTTCTATGATAGGAAGACACACCCACTTATCCGAGATGCAAATTGACTCCAATCAAGGAAGCGTCATTACGTTTGCATTGATTTTCTCTGCCAAGGTGATGAATAAATGACGTACAAACCGCTGTGGTATTTGACATTTAAACCTAGGCCTTGATGTTTGGCTCCCTTTTTGAGACCCCACTTTTCCCTGCTCGCTCTGCCTTTTGTTGAATACTTCGAACTTTAAAACACTCAAACTTTCTAACCACAATGCACATCATCTAAACAAATGCCACAAGGAATAAAACGATGTAGAGACAAACAAATATGAATAGACTCTGCTTCATATCAGTTGTAAGAGCAGTCGCGGCTAGACCTAGATCATCACCGGAGTTAGATTGAAACTCCATATTATAATCCACCTTCAGTATAATGAGCTTTTTTTCTGCACCGAGTCGTGTAGTCCTATTAATACCGTCCCTGGAAACATACTTTAGGGAACAGAGGAAATAAATAGGATTATACCCCATACAGATGATGAATACATGTTTTAAAATTGACCTCGCCATTTTTCACCAAGCCAACACCTGATTTGATTTATTAATCTTTTTTTTTTTTTTTCCTTTACCAACAAAATCGCGCAACCTCACTTTAGTATATATACAAAAGTGTAAACTTTCCGTTCCCCTACGTTTGTTCATGTAGCATCCCCGCTAATTATCCACTATACCGCCTCCACCCCCTCACCTTCCCACCTCAGGTTTTCATAACCGTTGGACCTATTTGCCTGACGGTTCCAGCCTGTTCGGAGCTATCGATCTTCTGCCGCAATTCGGGTAAGGAGCTGTCTCCTAAAATGCGGCTACACGTTGGATGGCAGAAATCAATCTACTCTACCTCCAAGTCACACAGACCCGTCACGCTTAGAAAGAAGAGGACGTGTGGTTTTGTTTCTATTTTTTTTAACCTTTATTCCTCTGACTACCTTGAGGTTTCCAAGTAATCGCAGACAGATTTGAGAAATCTTAGACTCCTCTAGAGAAGCCTGATAATGTATACGTATATTATACAGCTTGAATTAGAGATGCCAATAAGTTAGTGTCGATCAACGGTTGCCAAGTAAGCGGCATATAACGCTCTAAATGACAGCTGAATGGATAAGTCCGCCTCTTTGAAAATAATTATTCTCTTATTGAAGTCATCCGCAAAATGCAGGCTTCACGCCAAATTTGACGCTAGCAGGAGAAGTTATAAGGCTTCCCAGGACGGGTCTTTCATCATTAATTTATCCGAGCAATTCGATTAATCTATTGAAAATGCTGGTCTCCCATTGGCCCTTTTAGTCTTGTTTGTAGACTCTGCGGCAGAATTTCCTCCCCTTAACTCTTCCTTTTCGCTAAGGATCCTGTGTTCACCTACTGTGACATGAGCCAACTGCGGACAGACCCCCCCCCCCTTTCCCATGCAGAGATCGGGTCAGGGCGGGGGTGCATGGGTGCCAATAAAAGGAACTTCTTAAACAGGTAAACAGCATGATTATTATAGTGATTGCGAAGGCCGCAGTCCTGGAGAATAATTGCTCGATACGTAGTAACACCCCTCTGGTTTTTTTTTATTTTTTTGTAAGGCTGATATGAATTGTGCTTTTCTATGTAAATTTAATTAAATGATACGTATACTCGTTTCTTAATTGTAAAGATAATCATTGTAGTTTAATTATTTTTAATTTTCTTATCTTCTCCTTGTCAGCTTCTGGGAAGCAATTTTCTTTGACCAGGATACAACATTGCATTCTCTCAAGCAGATACAGCACTCAAATTGGATTGATGAAAACACTCGTATTCTTGTATTAGATTTTTCAATTGTCAACCTTAATTCTCACATTGTGAGCAGTTATCGGATCACTTTTGACTTCAAAAGATGTAAGTTGCACCCATAAACAACAAAATAAACTGTGCATCAGGGAAATATGTTCAAAATGATTTCTGTGGTTGATCTTATTTAAAAATATGTATTTTAGGTTTTGAGAGACCTGATAAAAGGCGTCCCTAGGGTCAGCTTGTTCTCTGGCTTTAGGTAGCAGGCTGGAGTTGGAGAAGCGCAAGGCATCATTTAGGTTTCTTAAGATGAACAGATGGAACACAAAAGTGAGACGCGCAAAATGCTAGAGATAAGGAGACAAGATAGATGGAAAAATATTGAGCCTTGAAAAAATATAGCTCTTAATCGAAGAAAGGATAAGTATGGCTTTAAAGGTGAGTTAGAATGAGAGAGAGAGAGAGAGAGAGAGATAGAGAGAGAGGGAGGGAGAGGGAGATAGAGAGAATCAGAAAGAGTCAGAGACAGACCAACAAAGAGCGAGAGAGAATAGGGGTGCAAGGAGGAGGATTTAAGAGAGGAGTTTAAACTGGAAGTCCTTGGTTTGCTGAAGTCAGCTAGCCTCATTTACTTCATACTCATAAAGATTTACACATTATGTCATACCTGTAAACATACTTACATACATTATATGCTCATATACAACATACTTATATACACACATACAAACATACTCATATCAATATATATAATACTACATCCGCACTCCCACACACACATACTCACATATACGCAAACTCACATTATCACATGCCTTTATACGTACATACATACTCACATATTAAAGTACGTACTCACTCTCCAAAATATTCACAGTCACATACACATATACCCATATACCATAACAACATACGTGTATACTTAATATACTTGTGCAAATGAGAGATTAGCCTAAATTCCCCCTCTCTTCCCTTCCACAGCCGCTCCTTTCTGGAGCTTCACCAGCTTTCACTTCCGGTATGAGCAGCCGGGTAACCAGTACTACTATATGATACTAGTTGGCTTCATATTCCTCAATATTTCTGCCTACAACATTGTAAAAGAGTTAATGCTGGTAAGCTTTTCTTTCTCCCTCTCGCTTTGAGTGTGTCTTTCTAGCCAACTTATACTTCCCAAGGGTAAGAATAATGTTTGACAAGTGTTTCCACAATCGCTCATGTCTATTTTTATCTCATGATTTAAAACCAACATGGATTCACAATCGTCAGGTCAAATTTCAAAAACAGCTGCTCTTTAAAAACTTAGTTTTACCAGTTAGAAAACATTTTGAGCTTTTCACAAAAATGTAGCATAGTGCTCCTCGTCTCGCAAACATGTGACTATGTACTCAAGCAACCTTAAAAACATTTAGAAATATTCACCCGAAACAGTGGGGATGCTCTTGTTTTTTTATTGTGAATATTCACACATTGACAAAAATACACTTGTTTCCGAAATGTTTTATTTTGGATCTTTTTTTCCCTAAATAATTTGATCACTTTGGCTTGGTGACAGTGTTCACAATATTACCAATATATCAAATGTGTAAAAGGCAGCTTTATTAACTACCTCCTGTAGGAAATCCCTAACTTGAAACATACCCGAATGTAAAATCTTCCACTTTAAAAAAAATGTTCATCGAGATCACACTACGTCGGTAAACTCAAAAGATTGTCATTTTGAGGAGAGCCGTGTCACAAGCTTAAGGTAAGAGATTTGGCCAACGACTGAACCTCGACGCTTGTACAATTTTTAAGTGTATCGGAAACCTTTTTAGGAGAGCTTGTGTTACAGGTCTGAGATAAAAGATTTTGTCAACGAATGAATCTCCACGCTGGTTACATTGTCAAATGTATCGGAAACTGCCACCTAAAGACGGCTGATCTACTTGTTACTGGTACCTCGCGATGCTTATCGCTTAGTTCATTTCAAGTGCTTCGTATTTTTCTAGGACATTTTAATTCCCGATTGTGTGAACACTCTTTACACTTTGTTTTTTGTTTTAATCTGTATATTTTTTTTTTATAAAAGTATGGATTATGTGAGAATTTCTTTAAGTTTGAATTTTTTTTTTCTCATATTTTTATTTTCAATTTAAAGCCAAATTCTTGTTTTCGTGATTTCAGTCTCCTTCTCTCAAGAGATTTAGTGTTATTTCACTCCTCCTTGTTTAAGGTCAGATACTCTTTACGTTGTTTCGCTCCCATGACTGCGAAGACTTTGTTTTGTAGTAATGTTACTTCCAGATCATGCTATGTATTTGAAAAAGTAAAATAATTTTCGCGTTTTATTGCTAAATAAAACTGATTACACATGTTATCTCATAAACAATAGCTTTTTTTTTTCTTATTTCCTTTCATCAGGTCTACAAGATAGGTGTATTCGGGTACCTTACCCAGATTGATAGTTACACAGAGATACTGAAAGTCCTACTTTCTTTTCTGTTATGTTACGTCTATTTCAGGAAATTCGATTTGACAAAGTAAGTATGAAATTTTCGCAGGAACCAAAATGTCGTTCTTTTGGTTACAAGTAAATGGAGGCTGTAAGTCATGTCAGTGGAATAGACCTCTTCGTCTACTTTTATCCCCGAGCATTGATGATTATGGTCGACAATTTTTACGATAAGTCTTATAATAATTATGACAAATACCTAGATCCAATAATTATTTAGGAATGATGAAAACTGTTCATAATTCAAACTATGAACGACTCTTAGAAGTACTAATTTTGACAAGTTGTTGACTTTGATAATATACAGAAAAGAAATCTTTCTAAGATAATTATTTCCAGATCAGGATGACGACACCTTTTAGATATTACATCACAATGAATACTTTAGACATCTTCCAAAAGTGTAAAACCAGTCACACAGTGTGTGAAGTATATCAGTATACTGGCGGCTAAGAAAACAACACACTTACTTCACACTTCCCTGCTATCAGAGCGCTGATCAACGATCTGAAGTATTCCTACCTACTGCGAGACACTACGATCTTCGTGGATTTTTTCGAGATGGCCATGATGGATTATCTCTACACAGTTGCTGGAGGCTTTCTCGCCTTTGTTTGTATCTTCCAGATTTTTGTGATGCTCAGGTAAGATTAATTTTTTTTTTTAAATATTCTTTGTCTTCAATTCTCTCTGCTTTCACAGTTATATGTGTCGATGGTAAGTTCTGTGTCGTGTTCCCGACTTAACTGAGGGTCCACTGTCAGAAAATCAGTTCAATAGTAGGTCCTCTGTTTACCACGAAGAAACCCCTAAGGTTTAAAGAACTTATAGAGAGCGAGCTATGGAAATAAGCTCGTAATGGTAGTTGGAATCATCTACTATGATACTCAATTCTTACTAGAATGTTAGAATGGCAAGAAATACAGCTACAGCCGTCAGGAGCTGCTCTAGATTTTGCCGAGGCTATTTGAAAAAATTACCAGGTATACAGAGACACAATAATTATGCTCTTCTCTGGGGAGAATCAATACGACCTCTATGTGTTGAAAGCTGAATTAGATATCGCCAAGTGGGGATAGCGTGGTATCAGGGCTGCAAGTTTGCACGCTACACTCAGGACCGTGATCTGAATCCAGCTTTACCTACCACACAGACAGCAATAATGAAACATTTACTTCTACGAAAAAATAGCATGTTGAAAACAAATCCTAGAACAAGACAAGAGAGAAGTTAGAACACGGGGATATTCGATGTTTATTCAGAATAAAGGTGTAGTATAAATCTTTACATCGCCGTTCACATCCTAGTGCTCAAACTTGGATGCCCCGGCTGCCTCTCGGATATTCGCTGATAGTCTCCTCTACTGTGTGCTGTCCTCTGCTATTGACCTCAGATATTCGCTGATAGTCTCCTCTACTGTGTGCTGTCCTCTGCTATTGACCTCAGATATTCGCTGATAGTCTCCTCTACTGTGTGCTGTCCTCTGCTATTGACCTCAGATATTCGCTGATAGTCTCCTCTACTGTGTGCTGTCCTCTGCTATTGACCTCAGATATTCGCTGATAGTCTCCTCTACTGTGTGCTGTCCTCTGCTATTGACCTCAGATATTCGAGGTCGGTTTCGGTTTTGACTGTTGGAAGTCTTGTTATGAAACAACAATAACTAAACATTTATCTTGTAGAAAAAAAATAGCATGCTGAAAACGAATCTCTGAATAAGACAATAGAGAGGTTATAACAGGGGTATTCGATATTCACTCAAAATATAGCAGCTGTAGTACTTAAAACTATTATGAGACTAAGACCTATTGAATCTATACTTCTGAAGTTAGTATAGATATATATCCGAATTAAGATTATAACTTGGTAGATCATTTCAAGTAAGAAAAAAATATCTGATCTAGATAATTATCATGAACCGTCTCAAAAAGAGGAACTAAGTACCATCTGGATAAACACCTAGATACAGATTCAGTAGATCTTTCAACAAAACGAATGTATTTAGACCTAGTTTCAGATATCTCGCAATCCAGGAATAGAGCAAGTTACGAAACAAAGAGAAAAATCTTGAGGAGTCAAGAAAGAAAAAACTGGATCTCTCTATCATCTCCTTCTTACAAAAGTTAACATTCCTTCAAATATATCTAACGTTCAATGTGCTGGCTGAACTGGAGACAAGTCAAGTAAATAAATAAACCATGAGGATACAACAATTTGGGCTATTGATTAGACTAGGCCTTCATTCTTTCCATTTACATCATATCTTTTTTTCTTGCAATAAATTTTTCTGTGTCTCTGAATTTATTTCTCTTTATTTGTTTTGTTTTCATATCTATTTCCGTCTCTTTTTTGCTTCCGCTTATTTTTCTGCCTCGTTTTCTCTGTCTCTGTCTCTGTCTCAATCTCTCTCTCTTTCTCTCTCTCTCTCTCTCTCTCTCTCTCTCTCTCTCTCTCTCTCTCTCTCTCTCTCTCTCTCTCTCTCTCTCTCTCTCTCTCTCTCTTAATCTATCTCCCTCGCGCTCGTGTGACCATTCCAAGTTTCATCTATCTCTCCTTCAACTTTCCTAGAGACTAATTATAATTACGAGAATCATTGTAATCCTCTCCCCCCCCCATACTCCCACTACCGTACCATTATAATCTTCAGCAAAATTCGACGTCTGCTAGTGTTCATTCGCCTGCTCTACTCGGCCGTGACCTTGTTCTACATGCCGCTCATCGTGGGCTTGGCCTTCGCCTTCCTCTCCAACAACCTGTTTGGCAAGACCAACGAGAACTTCAGCAGTTTCGCCGTGAGCTACCTCATGATCAACCAGTACTTCATCAAACCCCGAGCCATTTACGAGTCCCTGACGGAGGCCCATCCATACATCGGACCCTACTTCGTTTTTTTCCTCGGCTTCTGCATCAACTTTTTCATGTTGAACTTTTTCATCGTCTTTCTGAACGAGGCCTATTCGTCTATTCAAAACCAGGTGATTAATAATAAAAAGAGATTAAAAAAAAACGTTTATAAAGAGAAAACCAAAGCTGCACACTATTGTCGTGTTTTACAATGAATGTCCAGTAGGAATGTAAAACTGTGTCTCCTTAACCATGTAATTGGCAGTAAATGCTTTTCATGCTTTTGAAATTTGTTTTCATATCAGTAGCTTTTTACACATTTATTTTGTGATGGTTAAAACTTAGAAACTTTTGTTGCTTTTTCAATTTTTTTTCCTGTTCACCGTTAAAGCTGTGCGTATGATACATTACATAATTAATATCATTTTTCCCACTTGTAGGTTTTTTAACTTTGTTTTTTTTTATACATTACATTCTCTTTGGGCTGGTTGCTAGAAAAAAAAATTACGAAAAGGAAAAAAAATGTGTGTATATTATATATATATTTGTGTGTGTGTGTGCTGAAGGGAAGGAAAAATCTCTCTCCGACTATTTCAGGAATTTTGTGCCAGTTTACCACATTTTAAAAGATAAACGAAAAGAATATCAACATCTATGATTATAAAAAAAATCTGGCTCATTACAGACATTAGAAACAAAGATACTCCTCATTATGTTTAATAACGATCCTCTTTTTTCTGTTACAGACGACTTTATTTGAAAATTGTTTTGGTTTTTTGTGTTTTTAGGTTCGCATTGAGTCGTACAAGGTGCGTGAAAAGACCAGGCTGGAATACGTTTACGAGTTCCTGGGCATTCAGTCAACCATCACGTGGGATATTGAGGACGATATAATAACTAGAGACAAAGCTAAGGACAGAGATTTTATGGCTGATATCAAACGGCTGAGAGTTGATTGAGCTCAGTTTGTTATGTCATAAGGGACAAGTGTTGAAAGAAAAATAAAGAGAGAGAACAGGGGAATTGAATAGGTGGACAGAGTCAGCCAGAGTGAGAGAAATGGAGACAGACAGACAAAAAGTAAACTGAGCAAGGTGAGAGGTAGAGGAGAGAGAGTGAGCAAGACAGAGAAGAGAGACAGAGACAGAGATAGAAACAGAAATAGAGTGACAGAGACACAGAGAAAGGAAAAGAGAGAGAGAGGAGGGAAGAGAGAGAGGAGAGAGATACAAAGACAGACACCGACAGAGAGAGACAGAAAGAGAGGGAGAGAGAGAGAGACAGATATCGATAAAGAGAGAGAGATAGAGAGAGGGAGGGAGAGAGAGAGAGAGAGAGAGAGAGAGAGAGAGAGAAGTGAGTGGCGAAAGATCAAGAGCGAGACGATTATAGGAAAACAAAAATAGATAATACTTTTAACGCTATTTTAAGCTTATATATGCGTGTAAAACTTCACAACCTTTGTAATAGCTTAGTTATTTTCTGTTTGTTTTAATTAGATTTTAGAAGAGAAAAAACAATACTGACAAAAGTTTGGAAAAGTGTTGGTATACAGTAGTAGGTAATATTTTCATATTGAAACCTTTATTCATTTTACATTGAAGCTTTTCTGCTGTAAATTTGTATAAGAAGTAAGAGGAATTTACAGCCCTAAGAAATAAATATTTTTGAATGTCTGTAAATCCTTTTTCATGCATTCAGTTAACTTTCCCCTTTTGTGTGTGTTGCTGCTGTTGGTTTTCAGACACAAATCTACCTCATTTAGGCCAACCATGTTTCTTGACATTTTCATTTCAGTTTATTTTTTTTCAATAAAATAATTTCTTTTATTTTATTTTGTTTGCTTCTCTGTACACTTTATTACCTTCGTATTTTTCATTTTCTTTCGTTCCAATTGTTTCTTTTCTTTTCCTAAAACTACAGCTCTTTTCCTGACTACTTCTGGTAGTATTGATGTCTGACTTTGACCTTTGCCAGCCAGAAAAACCAGTTTATTTTTTATGACACATTTTACTGCACAGCTTTGTGTCAAATTTCAATTTGCCTATCAAGTTAGTAGGTGGGCAATGAGGAAGCTGCTCTTATGTTTGAAAGTACATTCTACATTATCAACAAAATCATCTAGCTGTCTCCAAGTGAGGGTAAGATTTATTGGTCAGATCATGCACAGTGTCAAACCAAATGGATCGGAATCAAATGTGGTCATTAGAAATTATAAGAAAAGTAGAGTTTTACAGCTGTCTTGGATTTTTACAGCAACTACTATTTACCATTAATATAAAAATAAAAATATTTCACCGAACCGCTCAAAACCTTCCAAAGAATTCCTGACACTTTCGAAATGGAAAAAGCTAAAACAAGAAACAATGGCAATCAGTGAAGCGTTTCCTCCGTCACAATTGATTCAAAATGGCAATTGAAATAAATTCAATGTCTTGAAAAAATAGAATTTAAGATTTGCCGCAGGAAGTGATTTGGTGCAATCATCTACTGTTCTTTTTATATTTTTTTTTATTTAGGGGGAGGGGGAAACCATTTGGCCCCAACATCACAAAAAGGCTCTCCAGAACCTGCAAACTAAGCCTATACTTCATGGCACCACAGCTTTACTAAAATGCACATTGCAATATATAAGGACATCCTCACCGGTCTATCTCTTTGCTTGCCCTTAGTACCGACTACTTTAAGACTTGATAGTAGGGTCATACGGCAAGTGATTTTAAGCAATGCACTTTTGATGAGATCTTGAATGGTAATAAAAGCAAAATCGGCGTAAGCTGAAGAATAACTCTCATAATCAAAAATAAATCTAGTAAAGCATATAACTGGAGCAGCTCGAATGATTTCCCTTTGTTTATAATTTTTGATGTCTCACATTTTTACACCTCTACTTGTATCATCATTGTTTTAAGTTACATTCATTTTAAATCCTGAATCCTTTATGTTACATTTACTCTCGTCCATCTATTCTCTTAAGAATTATTGCATCGAATGCTCCTTATCTACCTATCTTTAAAAATTTAAGGCCTATTTGAAAAAGTTATGAGCAAAATCTCAACAGTTTTTCCTGACACTTGAAGCGGAATTGCCAGCATCGCAAACTAAACCTGTTGCAGTTTTTCCAAATAATATCACTAAAATATTTTGTATCATTATTTTTCTCTTTGGAACTTGTCTGTGGTATTCTGTTGTTGTTGTTGTTGTTGTTGTTGTTGTTGTTGTTGTTGTTGTTGTTGTTTTTTTTTCATATTTTTTTATACGTATCCAAATTTAACGATATCTATTTTGTATCAAAAATAAACTCTGTTTCATTCTCTCCTAAATGTTTTTGTCCTAATTTTAAAATGTAAGAATAAAGATATAAAAAAAAAAACTCTTTTTTCTAATTTTTCTTTTCAATACTTTTTTTTTAATTACAATTTGGCTACAGTTGACTTCATCTGATTTCGATTTAGTTTTGGTTAAAATTATGTAAAGATGGTAAGGACTTGATAGGCGGAGTACAAGAAGTTGGTTAACCACATTTCTTGATGACCTCATTTGATAAAAAAAAGTGTCGAGTCGCTTTTCGTTTGCTTTAACAATCATTTTGGTAGCTCTGTGCATGGAAGTCAAGAGCTGGAAATAACGGTTTTGTAAAGTTACTGAGTCTCTGAATCACCTTAAGGTCGGTGTTAGTTTTGTGTGAAAAAAAACTATTTCCATATTTCCTATTTCAAAACATAAATGCATGGCACTTTTGATTCTGATTCTGATTAAACTGAGAGCAAAATATAAGAAAGTAGCTTAACTTAAAAGAAAGTTATAATATTTTTTTTTTGTAAATTATAATAAAATTTAGCAGTAAGCGGAATTTACAAAAAAAATTCCATCTTTGGGATTTCTATGAACAAGATGAAAGACACTCTAAATTCTACTCACTCTACATAAAACAAACAGTTAACTCATTTTTTTTCAGAAGAGTTAAATAATTGCAAAATGTTTTATTCAGGTACATCAAAATGGTGCGAGACCAATTTGGTAACATTTTATAATTGGAAATAAAAAGTAAGACAACTGCTAAATTAAAAGAAAAAAAAATAGAATGAATCAGCACATATATGGATAATATTAAATCAAACTTTATATGATTTCATTTTAAATTTATTGACTAGTAAAGAGATAAAGACGTCTCACTCTTTTGAATTCGTCATTCACTCGAAAGAATGAAAATACTAAGGGCCAAAAATTACGTTTTTGTTTTTTGTTTTTCTTTAATCAAATCTTAGCATTTATACTCATAGTCCTGACTGCAAGTGATAAAGTTTTGCCATGTCTCAGAGCCAAAACCTATCATTTGTGTAAATAAAATATAATGATAAAAAGTAGAATAGGAAGGTTAAAAGATACGAGTAAAAGCAAAAAAAGACTGATTTTTATATTATTAGAAATATCCCCACTTAAAGAAGAGCAGCATTCTCTTGTGCTTTTATTTTTGTATTTAAGGATATTTATTATGTTGAGATTTAAACATGATTTTAAAATGATAAGTAATTCCAATATTTACTTTAAAAAGAAAATGTATACATAACTTGAGAAAAATTCTAGATTACTCACTTTTACACAGGCTACATAAGTTGTATTTATATGTATATCGTCTCCAGCTGCCTCCGCAGCACTACAGTACTACTACCGCAACTACCACTACTGATACTACTACTGGTACTACTACTACTACTACTACTACTACTACTACTACTACTACTACTACTACTACTACTACTACTACTACTACTACTACTACTACTACTACTACTACTACTACTACTACTACTGCCACTACTGCTACTACTACTATTACTAGTACTACTACAAGTACTACTACTACTACTACTACTACTACTACTACTACTACTACTACTACTACTACTACTACTACTACTACTACTACTACTACTACTACTACTACTACTACTACTACTACTACTACTACTACTACTACTACTACTACTACTACTACTACTACTACTACTACTACTACTACTTCTACTACTATAAAGGCTCCTACAGTTTTCAGTTAAATGACTTCAAATCTTTATCATTGAAGGCTATAACTGCATTAGGGAACGTTGGGATTAGGATTTTCCATTCTTTTTCATAGTCAAATATAGTACTACTTTTGTTACTTTACCGGTTATGCCCCTTGAAAAATATTCGAAGGATGGTAACTCCGGAAAAAAACAATTATATTTTTCACAATTTTGCTCACAACGTGTCGAGTGTGTATTGGCAAATTAAATGGGTTTTCAAAATCCATGTTAAACTGTGGAAAGAGATAGCAAAAAACAGTTACTGTCAAACAATGCTTATCTGGAAAAAAAAAGACGCGATTTTCTTAGTCCTTGTTTTGATGATAGTTTCTAAAAAATTGGTGCCTGGATTTTGATACAACACTAAAATTTTGCAATTCTTGTCAGCAAAGCTAGCCCCGTCCCGGGATGGGGCTATTCGCCTATCATAACAATACGAAAGGGATTTGTCTAGCCGATAGTAATAAAAAAGCGCTAAAATTTTTTGTCTTGTTCTCAGCCTAAAATAATGAAGTTCACTGATTTCATTTCGTTGAACACAAACATTTCTGTGTCATTTTTTTAATTAAAAAGGAAAGAATAACTAGACTTTTCTGGATAATGGCTATAAATTGGTCTCCTATGAAGTTCTTTATAAATTATTACATTCTTGCTGTGTCTTGTTTTTCATCGTTCTATTCTTTTCCTTCTTGCTGTTTCCTAAATCCTTTGTGGATTTTTTTTTTTTTTTTTTTTTTTTTTTTTTTGCAGTTACCTCATTTTTCCGATCACAGGATGGCTGTGTATTTAGCCTTACACTTTTCTACATATGGAAACATTTTGGTTACAGGTATTGATCTTGAGGACTCCAACATATAAAAGTATTCTCTATCTCTAAGTTGTATAATTTCTTTCTCATACACACAGGATTATACATGGTAGACTTAGAGATGACCAGACAAATATGATATTTAAGAAATTATCCAAACTCGATCAATCAGTCTGAAAATCTTCGGCACGGACACGTGAACTAAAATCTGCTTAAACTGTAGCAAAGACGACTCCTGCTCACCTGGTAGGAAAGTCACACCCATAAGCACACATACAAACATACAAACATACACCCTGTTCTAACACGAGGCTCTTTTATATCTTTTCACATCATTATTTTTACTTTGATATTTCATTCCATAACATTTATCAACAATGATCTTAAGAAATAAGATTGCATGAGATAAAGATAGACAATATTATGGGTGTATAGAACCCAACTGGGTCTCGATAAGTTTTCTCACACGACAATATACAAGCCGCTTGGTTTTTTTTCGGTGTTAAGCTATCAATGCTATCTCCTTTTCTTTTCATTTTGATAATTCATTGACCAGGTTGTGGTACGTCCATAAAATGGTGATACTAAAATTTGAACTTTGTCAACTTTGCCAATTTTTTTTTTTTTTATCACGATCATCATTCAAAATAACTCATCATCACACATTGATGCTCTAGTCTTAAACTCGACAAAAAACATTTCAGTGTCTCTAGAGACCAAACTATTCGAGAAAACAAATCGTTATATCACACATAGATAGTCTGGTCTTAAAATGGACGAAAACATTATTGTCTCTCTTTGAGAAGTAGCGACTCTACCATCGCGAGCTTAGAAGATAGATTGTCAGCACCTGACCAAGTTTTCACAACTTTCCACAATGTTGGTCGTCTGTTTTCTGGTTTATTATTGGAATCGCATGAGTTCACTAAGGTTTGTGTTCTTCGTCTCCGTGTTTTGGTCCTTATTTTATGACTCATCCAAGCTCTATATTCTGCCTGATTTTCTGGCAACGTATCTTCCTATCTGTTATACAGATATACATACATACACACATGCATACGCTACTTTCTGAGATTAATTCACGGGGGTCCACTATCCGTTCTTTCGAGTTTTGATGACGATTTAAAAATTTTCGTGACTGCCCTGTTCAAGGTGCGCACAAAGCCCGCTACTGCACTGACGAAAGTAATGCCTAGTAAAACAGTTATGAGTTTCTTTATCAATGTGAGCAGAATGATGAACAGATGCTGTTATTAGGTTCAATAACTTCACCAACATCGTAGTAACTAAAGGTAAATATCATCGTTCAATCAAGCAAGTCTTTTCAGATGATGAAAGCATGTTTGTCATATGTTCATAGAAACCTTCCAATTTTAAAGACAGGCAGCCTGTTTTTGGTAAAAAAAAAAAAAAAAGATCCACCATGTTTAGAAACTCCTTGTTACCAAGGAAACGTTTGATCACCACATTGATGTATGTGGCACAATGAACAGGTAAATATTTTTTATTATTACTATGGTCAGACAAAAACAGTCATGAAAATCACTAAACCACGAAAAATGATAGCAAAAGGAGTTTATTAACTCTACTAAACTAAATTAAAATGAAAATAAACTTGGCATTAAACATATGCGATACGTTAAGCACTGATAATGAATTCAAAGTGCAAACCTTAAAATTTACAGCAAAAATGTAATACTTCATGAAGAACTTTAACATTATAAAAGATCATCATATTTTACGTGTATTCAATTTAAAGAGAAGAATTTATAGTCATCATCCGGAAAAAGCTTACCATTAATTTCTTTTAATTAAAAAAACGAAACCGAAATGTTTGTGATAAATAAAATTAAATCAGTGAGCTTATTATTTTAGGCTGAAAGCAAGACAAACATTTGTAGCGTTTTTTAATTACTTTCGGTTAGACAAAACCCTTACGTATTGCTATGATAGGCAGATAAGCCAGCCCGAGACGGGCCTAGCTTTACTGACAGGATTTGCGCGAAATTTTAGTGTTGTATTAAAACTCAGGGACCAATTTTTTGAGGGTTTAGCGTCAAAACAAGGAGTGAGAAAATTGCATCTTTTTTTTACAGTAACTGTTTTTTGCTCTCTCCTTTCCCAGTTTTGCATGGATTTTCAAAATCCAACACACACATGACACAAAGTAAGCAGAAGTGTGAAAATTTGTTTTGTTCGGGAGTTACCATCCTTTCAATATTTTTCAAGGGGCATAACCGGTAAAGTAACAAAAAATTAGTCCTATTTGTTGACATTGAAAAAAGAATGAAAAATCCTAGTCCTAACGTTGTCTAAAGCAGACTAATAGCTTTCAATGATAAAAATTTGAAGTCAATTTATTTTGAACTGCAGGAGCTTTTTAAAAACATGCACGAAAAATCGAAGATGATGGCCTTACCACAGCAATGGTAAATCTATGTTTTGTATAAGTGTTTTTTTTCGCTTTAATTTGGCACGGCCTAGCTTGTGGTCACGTTTATACTTCTAATTTAGAAAAAAAAATCTTATCTGTCACACCTCCACTATGCTCTCCATAATGTGCTGCAGGACCTCTTCAGTCGCTAAATCCTTGTTGGATTTCCTCTGCCTGGTCTCTGGTGGCAGTTTTCTGTTGTTCGGGTGAACAGACCCCTGCAAGAAGTGCTGCCAGGACTATCGGTCTCCATCTGCTTCCCCAATACTACAACAGTACTACTACTACTGCTACCACCACCACTACTACTACTACTACTACTACTACTACTACTACTACTACTACTACTACTACTACTACTACTACTACTACTACTACTACTGCTGCTGCTGCTGCTGCTGCTACTACTACTACTACTACATGTACTACTACATACTACTACTACTACTGCTGCTGCTGCTGCTGCTGCTACTACTACTACATACTACTACTACTGCTGCTGCTGCTGCTACTACTACTACTACTACTACTACTACTACTACTACTACTGCTGCTGCTGCTACTACTACTACTACTACTACTACTAGTACTACTACTACTTATATATATATATATATATGTGTGTGTGTGTGTAAATACTTGTGTAGCTAATGTAATAGTCATCTAAAACGTTTTTTTTTTCAGGTTACATATATTTCTTTTATTAAAGTAAATTTTGGAATTAGTTATCAGTTTACATTGAAGTGCTGAATCTCAAAAAAAATGAGCTAGTCCAGTTACATACATCACTAAATTTATTTTTGATTATGAGAGTTATTCTTCAGCTTACTCCGATTTTGCTTTTATTACCACTTAAGGTCTAATCAAAAATGCATTACCTAAAATCACTAGCCATGTGACCTACCATCAAGTCTTATAGAAGGCTGTACTAAGAGCAGGCAAAGAGATATACCGGTGTAGATGTCCTTATACATTGCAATGTGCATTTTAGTAAATATGTGGTGCCATAGAGTGTGTGCTCAGTTTGCAGGTTCTAAAGTCTTTTTTGCCAACGGCGTGTAATGTTAGAACCAAATGGTGCCCCCCGCCGCATAAATAGAAAAAAAAAAACATAAAAAGAGGATTGCACCAAATCACATCTTGTGACAAATCTTTAATTCTTTTTTTTCCCAAGGCATTTATTTCAATTGTCGTTTAGAAGCAGTTGCTGTTAACTCTTGACGGACAAGACGCTTTATTTGCTATTGCCATTGTTTGTTGTTTTAGCTTTTACCATTTTGAAAGTGGCTCGACTTTTTTGGAAGATTTTGAACGGCTCTGTGAAATATTCTGACTTTCATGTTTATGTTACTGCAAAAAATTATCTGCAGCTGGTGTACAAATCGATGTTAATTGTCTAAATATGTTTGTCTTGTATTGACCACATTTGACTGCAACCCATTTTGTTTGACACTGTGCATGATTCGGCCAGTAAGTGTCACCGTCACTTGGACACCGCTGGCTGATTTTATTGAAAATGTAAAATGTACCTTCATACACAATACCAGCTTCCTCATTGCCCACTTACTTACTTGATAGGCAAGGGTTGGAAAAATAGAAAAGTAAATGCAATTTTGCTCAATGAACGTGCAATCCAATGTGTCATAAAAAATAAACAGCTGTTTTTCTGGCTACCAAAGGTCAAAGTCAGACATCAATACTACCAGAAGTAGTCAGGAAAAGAGCTGCAGTTTTAAGAAAAGAACAGAAACAATTGGAAAGAAAGAAAAGAAAATACACAAGCAAGAAATTTTATTAACAATCAAACAAAATATTCTAAAAAAAAATTATTTCATTGAAATAAGATCATTTTAAGTGAAAACATCAAGAAACATGATGGGCCTATATGATTTAGATATGTTTTTGAAAACCAACACCAGTTACACAAACAAAAAAAAAGAAGAGTTAACTGATCGCATGGACACGAAAAAATCTTCACTTCTAAGAATTACAGATTCCACCTACTTTGTGAAACAATTTTTAGCAGAAAAGCTTCAATGTGAAATAAATGAAGATTGCATTTTGAAAATATTACCTACTACCGTATACACACACGTTTCCAAGCTTTAGTAAGTATTGTTTTTTCTCTTCTTATATCTAAGGAAAAGCAAACAGAAAATAACTAATGTATTACAAAGGTTTTGCCACTGTTTTGCTGTTTTACAAGCGTATGTAAGCTTAAAATAGCCTCAAAACTATTATTTTTGTTTTCTTACTATTCTCTCGCATTCGCCTCTCTCTCTGTCACGATCTCCCTCCCTCTCTCACTCTCTCTGTGTCTCTGTCTGTCTGTCTGTCTGTCTGTTTGTCCCTCTCTCTCTCCCCTTTCTCTCTCTGTCTTTGTCTTTATCTGTGTCTGCCCCTCACCTTCCCCCTTCTCTCTCTCTCTATCTCTCTATCTCTCTCTCTCTCGGTCTCTGCCTCTTTCTGTCGATGTCTGCCTCTGTTTCACATCTCTGTCTCCCTCTCTCTCTCTCTCTCTCTCTCTCTCTCTCTCTCTCTCTCTCTCTCTCTCTCTCTCTCTCTCTCTCTCTCTCTCTGTCTGTCTGTCTGTCTCTCTCCCTCTCTTCCCTCTATCTCTGAACCTTTCTCGTTTTGCTTTTTGTCTGTCTGTCTCCATTTCTCTCACTCTGGCTGACTCTGTCCACCTATTCAATTCCCCTGTTCTCTCTCTTTATTTTTCTTTCAACACTTGTCCCTTATGACATAACAAACTGAGCTCAATCAACTCTCAGCCGTTTGATATCAGCCATAAAATCTCTGTCCTTAGCTTTGTCTCTAGTTATTATATCGTCCTCAATATCCCACGTGATGGTTGACTGAATGCCCAGGAACTCGTAAACGTATTCCAGCTTGGTCTTTTCACGCACCTTGTACGACTCAATACGAACCTAAAAACACAAAAAAACCAAAACAATTTTCAAATAAAGTCGTCTGTAACAAAACAAAGAGGATCGTTATTAAACATAATGAGGTAACTTCGATTCTGGAGTATCTTTGTTTCTAATGTCTGAAATAAGCCAGATATTTTTTTACAATTATAAATTTTGATATTTTATTCGTTTTTTTTTTTTAAATGAAGTAAACTGGCACAAAATTGCTGAAATAGTGGAGAGAGATTTTTCCTACCCTTCCGCACACGCACACATATATATATATATTAGAATAGACACAAACATTTTTTTTCCTTTTCGTATTTTTTTTTCTAGCAACCAGCGCAAAGAAAATGCAATGTACAAAAATACAAAGTTAAAAAAGGACAAGTGGAAAAAATGATACTAATTATAATGTATCATACGTTCACCTTTAAACAGTGAATATGAAAGAAAATTGAAAAAGCAACAGAAGTTTCTAAGTTTTAACCATCACAAAATAAATGTATAAAAAGCTACTGAAATGAAAACAAATTTAAAAAACCTGAAAAAATTTACTGTCTATTACATGGTTAAGGAGACATAGTTTTACATTCCAACTGGACATTGTTGTAAGACACAACAATAGTGTGCAGCTTTGGTTTTCTCTTTATAAACTTTTTTTTTCTCTTTTTTATTATTAATCACCTGGTTTTGAATAGACGAATAGGCCTCGTTCAGAAAGGCGATGAAAAAGTTCAACATGAAAAGGTTGATGCAGAAGCCGAGGAAAAAGACGAAGTAGGGTCCGATGTATGGATGGGCCTCCGTCAGGGACTCGTAAATGGCTCGGGGTTTGATGAAGTACTGGTTGATCATGAGGTAGCTCACGGCGAAACTGCTGAAGTTCTCGTTGGTCTTGCCAAACAGGTTGTTGGAGAGGAAGGCGAAGCCCATGCCCACGATGAGCGGCATGTAGAACAAGGTCACGGCCGAGTAAAGCAGGCGAATGAACACTAGCAGACGTCGAATTTTGCTGAAGATTATATCAGTACGGTAGTGGGAGGAAGGGGGAGGGTTACAACGATTCTCGTATTTATAATTAGTCTCTAGGAAAGACAGAGAGAGAGAGAGAGAGAGAGAGAGAGAGAGAGAGAGAGAGAGAGAGAGAGAGAGAGAGAGAGAGAGAGAGAGAGAGAGAGAGAGAGAGAGAGAGAGACGGACAGACAGACTGAAAGATAAGCGAAAGCAATTTAAGAGACTGAAATAAGCCGAAAATTTTTAACGAAAAATAGATTCAAAGACACAGAAAGATTTATTGAAAAAAATAAAGTTAAGATCGATAAAGGGAAAGAATGACGGCCTTGTCCGTAAATCAGCAGCCAAACATTCTGGATCCATCTTTAGCCATATGGTTTGATAATCGACTTGACTCGCCTTCAGTTCTGGGCAGCATATTGGACGTTACGATATATTTGAATGAAAGTTACTGTTTTATGAAAGGGATGGTAGAGAGATCTAATGTTCTTTTCTTGGCTGCTCAAGATTTTTCTCTTTGTTTCGTTACAAGCTCCACTCCTGGAACGCGCTCTATCTGAATCTAGGTCTATATACATTCACTTTGTCGTAAGATCTACTGAAACTGTATCTAGGTACTTTATCCACAAGATACTTATTTTTCCAAAGACCTTTTACAGACGGATCATGATAAATATCTAAATCAGAATTTTTTTTTTCCTACTAGAAATGATCTACCAAGTTTTAATCTGAAATCGGATATTTATCTTTGTTAACTTAAGAGGTGTAAATTCAATAGATTTTAGGCTCATAATCATTAATATCACCACAGCTGTACATCTTCGAGTGCACTTAAAGATGAACAGATGAACATCTCTCCACACAGATATAGAAAAATGCTACCAAGAGCTAGAGAGACAGCTTATGCTGATGACGTAGTCGTAATACCACTTGAATTCGTCAAACCAAGGAAGTGCAAAAAACTCTCGGTCATCACAAACTCTTCGTAAATATAAAAAAACCCAGATTTCACCATGTTACCAGGGAACCAAAAGAGCTGGAGAGAAATGAAGAAAGTCGGATCACTCTTTGGTGACAAAGAAGACGTAGAGACTTTAGAAAGAAGGAAATAGCTATCCACAGCTGAACTGATACAGCTTACAAAATATGGGTTGGTTGTGACACACTAAAGACACAAAAGTAAAACTCTACAAGATACTAGTAAAATCGATTCTTCATTACAAGTGTGGCACGTGGGCCCTTACACAAACAGAAGAAGCTAAACTAGATACATTTCACTGAAAGCAACTCAAACAAATCCTTAATATCAAATAAACAGTAAAGATAACCAAAAAAATCTCAAAATAAAAAAAAAATTCAATGAAAAACCGATCTCCATAACCATCCTTGAAAGCCAGTGGCGCCTGTTTGGACATATTCTGCGGCGACATATAGACATTCCAGGAAACAAAGCTATGGAGGTATTCTTTTTTCCTGAAGGTGATAAATTTCGAGGATGGCCATAATAACAATTCCAAAAGTCAAAAACAAAACCGACCTCGAACACCTGGTGTCAATAGCAGAGGAGGCTATCAGCGAACATACGAGAGTCAGCCGAGGCATCCAAGTCTGAGCACAAGGATGTGAACGGCGATATAAAGATTTAGACTGCAGCAGTACTTTGAGTAAACATCGAATATCCCCGTGTTCTAACTTCTCTCTTTTCTTGTTCTAGGATTTGTTTTCACCATGCTATTTTTTTCGGCAAAGTAAATGTTTCATTAGTGCTGTCTGTGTGGTAAAGCTAGATTAAGATCTCAGGACTGAATTTAGCGTGCAAATTTGAAGCTCTGGTACCTCGCTATCCCCTCTTGGCGATATTTGATTTACCTTTCAACTCATACAGGTGAGATTGATCTCCCCATAAGAAGTAAAACTATTGTGTCTCTGTATGCCTGGTAATTTTTCAAATAGTGTCAGCAAAATCTAGAGCAGCTGCTGACGGTTGTAGCTGTATTTCTAGCCATTCTAAAATTCCAGTAAGAATTAAGTATGATAGCAAGTAATCATAACTAACACCACAGCTCGCTCTGTAATTGTTCTCTAGGCTTTAGGGCTTTCTCCGCGGTAAATCTGGGACCAACCATTTAACTGATTATCTAACCAAAGAGGCTCCCGGCTAGGGCAGGACACACGACTTAGAACCCACCTTCTACATATTATATACTTGTTCAAGTAGAGAGAAGTGAAGATAAAGAATATTAAAAAAAAAACATTTATCTCACCTCAGCATCACAAAAATCTGGGAGATACAAACAAAGGCGAGAAAGCCTCCAGCAACTGTGTAGAGATAATCCATCATGGCCATCTCGAAAAAATCCACGAAGGCCGTAGTGTCTCGCAGTAGGTAGGAATACTTCAGATCGTTGATCAGCGCTCTGACAGAAGGGAAGTGTGAAGTAAGTGTGTTGTTTTCTTAGCCGCCAGTATACTGATATACTACACACACTGTGTGACTGGTTTTACACGTTTGGAGAATGTCTAAAGTATTTATTGCGACGTGATATATAAAAACTGTTGCCATTCTGATTTAAAAATAATTATTTTAGAATGAAGATTTCTTTTCTGTATAATATCAATGTCAACAACTTCTCAAAATAGGTATATCTAAGAGTCGTTTACAGTTTGAAATTATGAACAGTTTTCATCACTCCTAAATAATTGGACCCAGGTATTTGTCATAATTATCATAAGACTTATCGATAAAATTGTCGATCATAAACATCAATGCTCGGGGATAAAAGTAGGCGAAGAGGTTTATTCCACTGACATAACTTACAGCCTCCATTTACTTGTAACCAAAAGAACGACATTATGGTTTTTGCATAAATGTCATACTTACTTTGACAAATACATTTTCCTGAAATAGACGTAACATAACAGAAAAGAAAGTAGAACTTTCAGTATCTCTGTGTAACTATCAATCTGGGTAAGGTACTCGCATACACCTGTCTTGTAGACCTGATGAAAGGAAATAAGGAAAAAAGATTTTGTTTATATGATAACATGTGTAATTAGTTGTATTTAGCATTTAAACATATATATATATATATATATATATTGTATTACAACACAAAGTCTTCCCATTCATGGAAACGAAACAACGTAAAGTATCTGGCCTAAAACATGGAGGAGTGGAATAACTGGTTGAGTCTCTTGAAAAAAGGGGACTGAAATCACGAAAACAAGAATTTGGCTTTTAATTGAAAGTCAAAATAAGAGAAAAAATATCAAACTTGAAGACATTGTTTTTATTAGAAAAAAATACAACGAGAAAAAACAAAAACCAAACAAATAGTAAAGAGTGTTCATACCATCGGGAACTAAAATGTTATAGAAAATACAGAACAATTCAAACGAATTAAGTGATAAACATCATTAGGTACCAGTAACAAGTAGATCAGCCGTCTTTAGGTGGCAGTTTCCGATACATTTAACAATTTTACCAGCTTGGAGATTCATTCGTTGACTAAATCTTTTATCTTAGACCTGTAATACATTCTCCTCAAACCTTTCTGATACATTTAACAATGTTATCGGTGCCGAGGTTCAGTCGTTGACCAAATCTCTTACCTTAAACTTGGGACACAGCTCTTCCTCAAAAAGACAATCCTTTGAGTTCATTCACGTAGTGTGATCTTGATGAACTTTTTTTTACATGCGGATATTTTTAAGTTAGGGAATTCTTTCAGGAGGTAGTTAATAGAGCTGCCTTTTACACATTTGATTTTTGGTAATATTGTGAGCATTGCCATGAAGCCAAAGTAATTACATTATTTAGAAAAAAGATCCAAAGTAGAAAATTTCGGAAAGCAGTGTATTTTTGTTAATGTGTGAATATTCACAATCACAAACAGAAGCATCCCCACCTGTCGAGTGATTATTTCTTAATGTTTTTAAGGTTGCTTGAGATAATAGTTACATGGTTATGCGACGTGGAGTATTGTGCTACATTTTTGTGAAAAGCAAAAAATATTTTCTGCCTACTTGAACTAAGTTATTAAAAAATAACTGTTTTTGAAATTTGACTCGAAGATTGTGAATCTATGGTTTTTTTTTATATAAAAGAGATAAAAATATACATTAGTGATTGTGAAAAAAAACTGGTCAAACTTTACTTTAACGCTTGGGAAGTTAAAGATGGCAAGTAAAATACACTCAAAGTGACAGGGATCAAGAAAAGCTTACCAGCATTAACTCTTTTACAATGTTGTAGGTAGAAATATTAAGGAATATGACGCCAACTAGTATCATATAGTAGTATTGGTTACCCGGCTGCTCATACCGGAAGTGAAAGCTGGTGGAGCTCCAGAAAGGAGCGGCTGTGGAATGGAAGGAGAGAGAAAACGCAGGCTTATCATTTGCACAAGTCTGTGTATGTATGTGAATAAGTTGTCATGGCTAAGGGTAGACTATGTGAGTAATTTGGAGAATGAGTTTGTGTGTTAGCATGTGAATATGTGTGCATGTGAGTAAGTTGGTATGAGAGTACCCAAAGGCGTCGTCTGGCCTGGTGCTTGGGGATTCAGCACCATCCCGTTGTTTGGACTATTTTGAGCACAATCGTAGTTCCGTTTCAATTTCATGCATTTAATTTTCAAATAGATGATATAAAAGAGAATCCTAACCATCATCACCAATTAAATATTGCGGGATAGATTTATGTCTTCATTGTTCTCACTTTTGGTTAATAGATCTCAACAAGATATCCCAAGCAAACATAAGCGATTTAAGGCGCCAATATACACATCTCCCTCTTCCAAAATAAAAGGTCAAAGTACTTTTACTATGCTTACTATAAGCTCTCGTTCTAACACGCATGGCACTCCTGTAAGCAACTAAGAAGATTTTTCATTGGTCTGTCCCTTAAGCCGAAAAAATGTTATATTTCACAAATACAGTTAACGTTGTTGTTTGACATTAGCCGTGCCTTGTCAGGTAGAGTGCTATGTCAGTGTAATTTTACACGGCGTTGGGGCTCAAGCCCTAAAATTTAAGGACCTCGCCTATAAGCCTGATACAGTGACCTAGACATATTTCCGTTGTGAGGATCGTCTCTGTGACGCATTATTTTGCCAGACTGACAGAGTGGTCCAGACGTTATACATCCTTATAACTCACTTGATAGTTAAAGCATTTGTGAAACTAAGCTACATTAAAAATTTTATGAAAGTATGACTCTATATTTTTATATATGGCGACACAATTAAGAGTTGACTATTTACTTCAAAATCGCTTCAGTTCTCAGGCTCATGACGATAAGCTTTTGGACAAATGCAAACTATTAACTAATACATTACATTACTAATATGCCTAAAAACTAAAATGGGTCAACAAAGTTAGTCTTACTAAGTTAAAATGACATTGTTCAACCCCACAAAACTCTCAATAGTCGCGACGCCACTGTGAGTACCATATGTTTGTATGTGGATATGCGTGTAAATGTGAGTATGTATGATATGCTCGTATGTGAGTATGTATATTGTTATAAAATTATGTGTTTAGGTGTATATGTGTGGGGGTAAGGATGTACTATGTGAGTATGTTTGTGTGTGTATATAAATATATTGTATATGAGCATAAAATCAATGTGAGTATGTTGGCATGTATGACAAATATGTGTATGTATGTGAGTATGAAGCGAGTTGGTCCAGCTGACTTCATCAAACCAAAAACTCTCAGAATAAACTCATCTCTTAAATCCTTCTCTTCCTGTTGTACCCCTGTACCCCTGTACCCCTATTCTCTCTCGTTCTTTGTTTGTCCGACTTTCTCTCTAGTCTATATCTGTCTGTTTCTGATTCTCTCTCTCTCTCTCTCTCTCTCTCTCTCTCTCTCTCTCTCTCTCTCTCTCTCTCTCTCTCTCTCTCTCTCTCTCTCTCTCTCTCTCTCTCTCTCTCTCTCTCTCTCTCCCTCTCTCTGGGTGTCTCTCTGTCTCTCTCTCTTAATATCTCACCTTCAAAAGCCTTTCATCGATAAAGAGCTGTATTATTTAAGGCTCAATATTTTTCCATCTATCTTCCGATGTCACCTATTCTTTATCTCTAGTATTTTGCACGTCTCATTTCTGTGCTTCATCTATTGATCTTAAGAAACCTAAATGATGTTTTGCACTTCTCCACTTACAACCAGACAAACAGCTGGCCCCAGAGACGCCTTTTATCAGGTCTCTCAAAACCTAAAATACATATTTTTAAATCAGATCATCCACAGAAATAATTTTGAACATATTTCCCTGATGCACAGTTTATTTTGTTGTTCATGGGTGCAACTTACATCTTTTGAAGTCAAAAGTGATCCGATAACTGCTCGCAATGTGAGAATTAAAGTTGACGATTGAAAAATCTAATACAAGAAAACGAGTGTTTTCATCAATCCAATTTGAGTGCCGTATCTGCTTGAGAGAATGCAATGTTGTATCCTGGTCAAAGAAAATTGCTTCCCAGAAGCTGACAAGGAGAAGATAAGAAAATTAAAAATAATTAAACCACAATGATTATCTTTACTATTAAGAAACGAGTATATGTGTCATTTAACTAAAGTTACATGGAAAAACACAATTCATATCAGACTTGCAAAGAAATAATTAAAAGCAGAGGGTTACTACTACGTAACGAGCAATTATTCGTGAGGACTGCGGCCTCGAAATCTGTGTCAGCATGATCATGTTTCCCTATATAGGAAGTTCTCTTCATTGGTGCCCATGCACGTTCAGTATATGCCTGCCCTGTACCGATCTATACATGCCTGTCACGTTGCGTCTGACCGCAGTTACCACGGAACCCGTAGCGAAAAGGAAGAGTTCAGGGGAGCAAATTCTGCCCCAAAGTCCTCAAACAAAACTAAAAAAGGGCCAATGGACCACCAGCAGTTTCAATAGATTAATCGAATTGCTCGGATAAATGATGAAAGACCCCTTTGTTGAAGCCTAAAACGACACCTGCTATCGTCGAATCAACCGTAAAGGCTGCATTGTGCGGATGATTTCAGTAAGAGAATAATTATTTTTAAATTGGCGTACTTATCCACGCAGCTGTCATGTAGAGCGCGATATGCCCTGTGTTGGCAATCATTGATCGACGCTTTCTGGCGTGAGCTTTCAAGATGAGACCAGCATGATACCTCTAATCCATGCTGTACATACACATACATAATCATCCTTATCTGGAGTGTATGAACTCTCAAATCTGTCTGTGACTACCAGGAAACCTCAAGGTAAGTAGAGGAGGAAAGAAAAAAAAAATCGACATAAAACCACACGTCTTCTTTGTAAATGTGACGGGTCTGTGTGGCCAGGAAGCATGATAGATTGGTTTGTCCTATCCAGCGTGTAGCCACTTGGTATGAGACAGCTCCTCACCCGTATCGAGGCAGAAGATCAATCACTCCAAACATGCTGGAACCGTCAGGCAAGTAGCTCCAGCGGTTATGAAAACCTGAGATGGGAAGGTGTTTGGGGGGATGGTGGATAATTAGCTGTGATGATACATAGACAAAAGTTGGGGAAACAGAAAGTTAAGACTTCTGTATATATATTAAAGTGAGGATGCGCGATTATGTCGGTAAATGCAAAAAAGATACACAAATCAAGTCGGCTGTTGAGTTGGTAAAAGATGGCGAGGTCAATTTCACAACATGTATTGATCACCTGTTTGGGGTATAATCCACGGCATCCTTAAGGACAAGATAAAGTAAGTTTCTACGGACGGTATTGATAGGACGATACAACTTGATGCAGAAAGAAAAACCGCATTATATTTAAGGTGATATGTAACATTGAGTTTCAATCTAACTCTGGTGTTGGTCTAGGTCTAGCTATAACTGTTCTAACAACTGATATGAAGGCGGAATCTACTCCTTTTTATTTCTTGTCACATTTGTTTGGATGATGTGTAATATGGTTAGAAAGTTTGAGTTTAAAGTATTCAACAAAAAGAAGAGCGAGCAGGGAAAAGTGGGGTCTCAAAAAAGGAGCCAAACATAAAGACATAAGTTTAAATATCAAATACCAAAGAGGTTTGTACACCATCTGCACCTTTTTAACAGCTCGGAAGAGAAATCAATGCAAACGTAATGACGCTTCCTTGATTGGTTTCACATTTTAGTCAATGTGCACCTAGTTTAGTGGCAGGGTCTTCCCGCCACAGAATAGGCAGTGAACTCCTTGTATAGTGTACTACATGGAGCAATGTGATACGACTTGAAATGCTAAAGAAGAGAATACAAAGAAGGAGCCAGCCCAGATGATAGATACTGCCATGTGGAGACAGCATCGTTCCTGCCCGGCTTGAGAGAAAAAGCTCTTAGCGACGATTGGAGTTATAGAATCTCTCTTGGAAAGCCCACGGAAGCTGGAGCTCAGCGCACTGACAACAGGGGCGGGTAGCCACCCTTAGAAAAACTTCAGAGGCTGGAGCTCACAGCCCTGACAACAGGACAGTTGGAAAGCTCACGGAGGCTTCAGATCAGAGCAATAACAACAGGGGTGTAAGACCACCTTTGGAAACCTAACGCAGGCTTTAGATCAGAGCACTGACAGCGTGGGTGGGTAGCTACCCTTGGAAAGCTCTCTGAAGCTTTAAATCAGAGCACTGATAACAGAAGTCGGGAGCCACGCTCGGAAAGATCAAGGAGTCTTTACATCAGAGCAATAACATCAGTGATAGTGAGCCATCATTGGAAAGCTTACGGAGGCTTTAAATCAGAGCACTGACAACAGGAGTAGGGAGACACCATTGGAAAGCTCACGGAAGCTGAAGGTCAGAGCACTGACAACAGGAGTAGGGAGACACCATTGGAAAGCTCACGGAAGCTGAAGGTCAGAGCACTGACAACAGGAGTAGGGAGACACCATTTTTGAGTGTTCAATTTAGTAGTAAATTAAATTTGAGCGTTACCTTAGAATTTCCATTTTAAAAGCTGCCTTCATAAGTCGTAATAATTTGTTTTGACTGAAAGAACACATTTTTATTGATGACATTTAATGCTAGCCAAAAAGTTGTTTATTTGGAATAAAAATGAGGGAAGTATTCATCACGTGAAGTGGAATTCTGCTTCTATTTGCTACATTATATGTAGTAGGTCAGATTGTTCTAACTGCACTTAATGCGGTTTTCACTGCTGTAAGTCAACTGGGATACTGTAGACAATGTGCTCATTTTCCATGCTATTTTTACTATCTTAACGTCTGTTGTGATACATGAAATCGTTTTCCGTCGTAAAAATTGCCCGTTTACATTTTATAAACAGCGGGTGATAGGCAAAACCATAAGTTCTCAGAAGCTCTTGAAAAACTGCTGATGTTCATGACAGGGGAAGCGGCACAGTCTTCTTTAGACCTACACTTGGGTCTTACATTGTGAAAATTATCGAAACATTTACCTAGTTTGTAATCATCTACGTTAAATTCATGTTCAAATGCATCACGAAAACAGGTTTGATCAACCGGCGACAGGAACTGGACGATTTGAAGCTCGGCACAATAATATGTGTCTTACTCCCTCTAGCTTAAAACAAGCAATAGCGATCTACGTCATTATGTCAGAACATCGGCAATACTTTAGGCTTTCATTCTAAGAAAGAGATCGATTAGTCATGTTTTGAAAGATAATGTAGGATTTCTATAACGGGTTCATCAAAGTCCTAGCATTGATGAAAAAAATGAGAGTTTTATACAAGGACTAACAGAACACAAATAACGATCCTCAGTTAAATTCAACGCTTGAACTTGACTGTAAAGATCTAACAAGATTACTTTGAAGAGCTTAATACTTGCATTTATGTTCTTTAGGTTCTTGAAATCCTCTCAGAGTAAATTGGACAACAGTTATGTTTACTTGCCAAAAAATGGCCTCTTTTTAATAAAACATAAATATTCGTTTTTATATCCTTTAACACTCAAGACATTGCATCAATTTTCGAGCATAATTGAAGCAGGTGTTAGGGTGGACATAGTGCTACCCACAAGTAGTAATACATGTGCGTGTATGTGCATTATAATAACACAAACAATGCTAGCTATTAAAAACGTCAACGCTTTTACTATATTGGACTCTTCTTCTTTTCTACAACGCATTTGCATTTACTTTTAACGCGTAAATGTTATTGGGAGGAGGGGGGGGGAAATCAAATCTACCACTACAAGAGATAGTTGAGAGGTATTTTTAGAAGAGCCATTTTATTACCTCTCTTAAAACTGATAGTTTTAGAGGAGGGAGCTGCACTCACCTTTGTTAATAACGTCTGTCCAATCGAAGCCAAAATCGCCTGTCTCCATGTTATCTTTAGTAAGCGCGTAGTTACACTGTCGAAGTTGGTCTATCTGTATTACCGGCAGTGGAGAGCATTCTTTCACTGGATCAAAACAATCAAGATCTACTGTATAATGGAGAATGAACCTAGGTTTTCTTATTCCTCAAAGATTCTGACAATTCATCTTAGAAATCACTTCTTATTAAAAAAATCTGGTTACACATTGCTTCTATCCTCTCTGAACTAATCTAAAATTTTACGAAAACATGATATACGAGTAATACTGCAAAGTAATGTACGCCGGATCATTTAATTTATTTTACCATAAGAACCGATGCAGTAAGAGAACTCTCACTTCTCTTGAAATTTTTTAAGCAGAAAAAAAATCTCCAAGAAAAAGACTGAAAACGCGCTGTCTTTAAAAAAAGCTTTTAATTTTTGTGGAACTTTTGTCTACGATAATCCCTGCTTTTATCTTCAGCGGGACTTTGAGAAGAATAGTCAAAGCGTTCTATAGAACATGACTGAAATCACTAATGCATTTGATATTTAAGTGAAAAAAAGGTTTAATCTAATGCTGGGTTTGCTCCCTTGTCGAAAGAAGTTGCCTCTTCTTTTTGCTGCAATTATCGAAGAAAATTAGAAAAAGTATAGTTACTTCAGAAATTTCTTATGTTCCACGAAAATTTTGGAAAACAGAAGAAATGCCTCTGCGGGGCGTTCTTAGAAAAGCAAGATAAATTCTGAGAAAGTGGATGACAACTCAATTTTTGTTACCTGGGGGTCGTTTTGCACGGATTTGTTTCAATCTCACAGAGGTGAAGAGCATGCTGCCCGTGGTTTTCTTCGATACGTTCAGGGTCCGCCATGGTATCACACTCTGGTTTAGAGAAGCTTCCATGTGGATCAATCCGATCCGGAAACGATCCTCAATGTAAGTCCACATCTTGTCGACATCGATTGGTTGCTGAATCCAAAGAGTCAAAAAAACACATTTGATGGGCAGTTTTCGTGTTGTTATTAGAGATCAGTAGCGCAGAAATTCGGAATAGTTTAACGTTCATTAGGAAGATTTATAATTCTAAGTAGGCCTAGAAGTCGATTTAAATTGATCAAACCTAGTTCTCAACTGTTGATCACTCGAAAAGAGGGGAAAATTATAAAAGTCCATGCTAGCAGTCTCTTGAGAGATTTTAAAGAATCTGAATCCGAGCAGATCCAGCCTGGTATCATGCCTTGAATCCTGTAGAGCTCGTCAAATTGAAAAGTGCGCTCTCTCTCTCTCTCTCTCTCTCTCTCTCTCTCTCTCTCTCTCTCTCTCTCTCTCTCTCTCTCTCTCTCTCTCTCTCTCTCTCTCTCTCTCTCTCTCTCTCTCTCTCTCTCTCTCTCTGTGTCTCTCTCTCTCTCTCTGTCTCTCTCTCTCTCTCTATATCTATATATATATCTATCTCTCCCTCCCTCCCTCCCTCTCTCTCTCTCTCTCTCTCTCTCTCTCTCTCTCTCTCTCTCTCTCTCTCTCTCTCTCTCTCTCTCTCTCTCTCTCTCTCTTTTCCGATCAGATCTGACAGCGTGTCTTCAAAATATCCATGTACGTATTTGTACACATTTCTTCCCCGAGCTCAGGTTTAGGGGACTGTAATCTTCTTAAGTTCCTTACTGAAGCCAAGGTTAAGCACGACATGGAGTAGAAGGTAAGATTCCAACCTGTGGCAGCGACATAGAGTCAGGTGCGACGGGTATTGGAGGTTCTCTAGGTATACACAACCTCTATGCAGGATAGTGAACCATCTCTATTGTCTATACAACCTCTATCCAGATTTAGGACAGTAAACTTTCTCTATAATCTATACAATTTTTATCCAGAACTAGGACAGTACACTTTCTCTATGGTCTATACAACCTCTATCCAGAACAGTAAACTTTCTTTATGGTTTATATAACCTCTATCCAGTACATTAAACTTTCTCTATGGTTTTTACAATCTCTATCCAGAACAGTAAACTTTCTCTATGGTCTATACAATCTCTAACCAGGATAGTGAACCTTCTCTATGGTCTATACAACCTCTATCCAGGATAGTAAAACTATCTTCAGCGAGTTTCTTCCATCGGGCTTTTTAATGCTCACTGCCGTTGAGTGCGAGAGTTAGGTACTAAAAACGTGTGAAATAATTATCCAACGTCTCAAAATTAAAAAAAAATGAAAATTAGAAATATCAAACCGTGACTCTAGATCGTTGATACTGCTATAGAAATTATCATTGCTACCTTCTTTAATGTTCAAAGCAGGTGAAACTATACTCGCTTACTTTCAGTTTTGACGTATTGGGCATTAAAGGCAGCATTGCAAAAAATCAATATTGTGGAAGGATACCTTTCATTGCATAGTAACATGTGAGTGACACTGTGTGGTACTGTGTTGTTAAAACACAGAAAAATAAGCATTAGATATAAAGCGACTATAGAGAGGTCTCTACCTGCTTTGGCGATTTGGCGCACACCGTTATTAGGATTTGAAAGAAAGTTTGAGGTTTTACTCTCTCCATCTCTGCTCTTGAAATGAAGAAAAAGTTGAAATGGCGGTATTAACGAAACAGTCTACTAGTGATCCATTGGGCCACCTCAATCGAAACCCCTGTTTACTAAGAGTAATATTGCTTGTAAAAAAATACCTACATTATATACGTCTGATAGATGGCATATCATTATAATGTACATGTAATATGGACTTTAACCTTAATAGGCCAAAAAAAAAAAAAAAAACCGAGAAAAAAAAGGGGCATGTTTCTTGCCTGTGTCCGAGATGGCGCCAGTCCGAGTTTATGTCCGATGTATGTGGCCTGCATGTGACTCTGGTAGACATCGGTCTGAGTGTTGACCAGTACCAGTATACAGGCAGTGTAGATGATCAGCCAGTAGACTCCAGTGTGGAAAACCACATCGGGGTGGCCAATCACTCTCTACACGATCATAATATTGAGAAGAGAAAAAAAAACATAACTCGATCTGGGTATCAATGATTGCCTCACGAATGCGTTAAGGTGCAAGACATCACAGACGTTAACGGTACACTAATCTCTCTGGCTCTAGGAGAGAATGCTTTACCAAGATAGATATACAGACACGTAATAAAGTGAGCCCAATGAGCACATTAGCTTTTAACAGTGAAGATTGTCAAAGGAAAATTTCAAGCGATCAGAGATAGCGAGAAGAATTCAGTAAAAATAAAACATAAGTAAAACCGTAATGAACTTGACATAATATACCTTGGAATTCCTTTTCGGGTGTAATATATAAGTGACCGAACAGGAATCCTCTTCAGAAAACTAAGTAAATCTCGATCCCTCTTTAAGCAGTCATTAACCCTTTAAAATGTTGTTTGAGAAAATTGAATTAAGGGTTGTCCATATCGTAATCTCACTTAATCATTTACTCCTTCTGCTGCTGTTAATTCTACTACATTAAATACTCATGCTCCACTGTTGCTGCTGCTGCTGCTGCTGCTACTACTACTACTACTACTACTACTGCTGCTGCTGCTGCTGCTGCTGCTGCTGCTGCTGCTGCTACTACTACTACTACTACTACTACTAGTAGTAGTAGTAGTTATGGTATTGGATTGTGTGGCATTCTTTAGTTTACAATTTCGGAGAATAATTGCTCTCTTATGCCCTGTGGTGCTTGAATATCCAGGAATTCATTCAGATGAAGCAGGAGAAACCGGTAGCCAATCGCTTAAACAGCAATGATAATTTCACAATTGCCGATGGACTAACGTTGGCCTATATTTCTACTCATTGAAATGATTTGTTTGGAGTCAGCGGAGATGACACTGGTGTTGATATGGTCTTCTTGAAATGCTGTGCTGAGTTCACATCACTTTAGATGTTTCAGAGGTCTAATGATATGGTGAATGTTGATTTTTTTTTACGATTTCATCAAGTTGTAAACCAGGAACTTTGCAAATTGTTTGATGGTGATCCTCCAGGACCTTTCAAACATTTTCAGAACAGCTTTTCAACATAATAATATCTCGGGGATATGTATTGAAGAAAACCTATTTTATGAGCAGCTGTGCGTGTTGATCTCATGATATCACAGAGGCCACTGTGTGAAAAGAGTGCTCGGCATTTAGAAAAACTGGTTACAGTGGAAAGTTGACAAATGTAACCCATGTGAGGAGATCTGTCACTTTTGATTTCTTTGGTCAGGTCATTGATGAAGAAGAGAACTATTGCGCAGCTTAAAGAAGACCTAGAAGACAGTCCCTCGTCTAGTGTATGGATGGCTCATGTATTATTGTTAACTTTGGTTTGGAAATTTCCTTCCCCAAGATGAAAATTTAATTCACATTTAAAGATCCCCATTTGTCCCGATATATTGCTTCTTGTGGAGATGGCGTTTCCTCCACATACATTTAAAATGCTTGTTGTAGGTCTAAAATGAATGCTGCGGCGTGTATTTATCTTGAAATAAAGTTAAATATGGCATAATTCTTTATGTTGCAAACCATATTGAGTCTTCCCGGAAAATACGAGCGATCGCGATTTATCTTCAATCCAACTTGCTCCTTTGTTTGCTCTTGCCATACCGGTTTTTTAAATCATAAAAATGTCCGTACAGGAGTCTATTCACTATTCTCTTAGCGACTTTTCCTGCACAGAATGTAAAAGTTATGGACCTGTAGCTCGCCAAGCTGTGTATATCTTTTTATTGAAATATGCAGGATGTGATCATTTCAAATGCTCAAAGGTTGCATTTCTACTTGTTAGATATTCACGTTTCGATGAAGAAGCTTGGTGAGCTGACATTAATATTATTTGAAGAACCCAAGCTATCCTAACATATTTTAATCAAAGTACAGAATGACATTGTTATAAATGATTTTCAATTTGCGATATGAATAATGTAAGTGATAGAGTATTCTCGATATCTTTATTTTCTCCTAAAAGTAAGAGAAATAGAAAAAAATTGGAAGCTTGTCCATTTTCTCGTAGATTATGAATGTGATTTGAGACCTTAGAGTCACCAGTGTATAACGTTGTTCAACAGACTCAGAAGAGGCAGCATAAGCATTTTAGGAAAAAAATTCACTCCACCCTGTTATGGTTTGAGCATATTAAATATGATGGCTAAATGAAATAAAATACGGCTATAATAATTGTTGAAGAGCGGTAAAATTGATTAGCGCTTAGCACCAAAGACTGAATATGGTAAAGATTAGGCGTGTGCGTGAGAATACGTGCACACCTTGAGGGCTTTGTGAATCTTGTCGTGTAAGTGAAACAGACTGGCAGACGCCGGTGCTGCCTGGTGATGGACTATAGACGTCAAATGACGGTCAGCCACAGACAGATATATCATCCAGTCTCTGTAGAACAGGTCATCCGTGACAGCTTTGGAGGGGAGGGGGGTGGGGGGGGACAAAGTCAATGGAGAAGTGTTTGATGATGATAGTTTCCGTAACTGACTGAAGTACAATACACAGACAATCGTTTTAAAACACATAACGATGTAACATTGACAATGTTCATGATTAAATTACAATACACAGACAATCGTTTTAAAACACATAACGATGTAACATTGACAATGTTCATGATTAAATTACAATACACAGACAATCGTTTAAAAAACATCACGGAATGACATTAACACTGGCTATGATTAAACTACAATTGGCAGACAACTGTTTTAAAACCCATAATAGTATAACATTAACAATGGCCATGATCAAACTACATTAGAGAGATAATCGTTTTAAATCCCATAACGGTATGACATCAACAAAGGCCATGACACAGACAATCTTTTTAAAACCCATAGCGGTATAACATTAAAAACGGTAATATAGCTGTTCACTTATGGATGTCTACTGTAGTGCCATGGGCAGACTTTGAATTGAGTAAATAATGTTAGCCCATGATCTTTTTTACAAGAATTTCGCATTCAGTTGGTCTTTATTGCATGAACCACTTCTGATTTTTGTAAACCCAGACTCCTCATAGACCAGTGCAAGCAAGAAAGAGAAAGCCAATTGGGGAGGTAACGATTCATCAACGTTGAAATAAAACTACATCATCATAACTGAGTTAGCCTATTCACGGAACTCAGAAAATCGCATGTGATATACGTTGAGGTTTCCTAACAAGAATCAGTGCCTTCGTTAAAACAGGTTTCATTTCAGTTGAATTAAGGTTCAAGTGAATTCATGTGAGTTCTTGTGGGTCGATGGGGATTCATGTGGGGGGTTCATGTGAGATCATGTGAGTTCATACTAACATAATTTTTTTCTTGAGTCGCAGAACTTCAGGGTCATTTATATTAAGTACCATGTACCGAGGGACAAAGTCTAAATAAAGGTGGGCTTAATTTTCACGCTTCATTAACTTTTTTTTCTGGAATATTAATTGGAAACTAAAAAAAAAGTATTACGCAAATAACGCGAGTAAAGCCAAAGTTCCACCTCAAAGTTATGTAGTTATCTTTTTGCCTATAAGAGCGAAAGCACTCACTTTTGAAGCGTTGGAGACATTCATTGATAATGTGTGGCGTCTTCCACAGCTGGCTGCTGATAAAAGCACAGACCAGGAAGACTAATGGTTCCAGTAGGAGTGCCTCGAGAAGTAGAACAATCAGCAGGACCAGGAACCACTCAACACCTTGCTGAAGGCTAGGGCATCAAGATGATTCGAGACAAAACATTGAATTGATTGGGTATCGAAATATGGTATTAGTTGCGGGTCGCGAAAGCAGGGAGAGGGGAGGGGAAAATGTCAGCAACACCAAGCCGAGCGTGCTGGGGAGCTTTGAGGAGTGACTATGTGACCGGCAAGCTGGTTCCTCTCATACTTAGTGACATCTTTGACTAGATTTAATATGGCAGTGGCCTCCGTAGTGTAACAGTGACCTCAATAGAGTCACAGTGACCTTAGTAAAGTAGCAGTGACCCCAGTTGCCTCGCTTTAACAACAATGGCCTCACAATAGTCAGAGGGGCCACGCAAGAATAACAATGAAGTAATAGTGCTATCACAAGAATAGCAGTGGTCTCAGAAGAGTAAAAGTGTCCTGACAATAGCAACAATGGCGTATGTAGAGTAACAATGGCCTCACTAAAGTAACATTGGCCTCACTAAAGTAACATTTCTTACATAGAGTAACATTGGTCTCAATAAAGTAACAGTGGCCTCATAAAAGTAACAGTGGCCTCAGTAGAGTAGCATTGTAACTTTGGGAACTCCCAACACTCGCTTACCTGTAGTAGATGCTATTGACGCATACCCAGCCACACCCAAGTATGGTAACGAGGACACATATGAGAAGAACTAGCATCTTGACGATGGCAATCTGTAGAGAGAGGAAGGAGTGATGCCATCATGCACATTGTATACATGTACATGCTCCTAAAGCATCCAAACCTTCTCAACATCAATCTACCGTATCTAATTTGTTAAAAATCAGGTGGAATAAGAGAAAAATAAATATTAATTTAAATCAAAAGTGCTGTAAAATAATTAAAAAAAAAAGATCAAATTCTTGCGGATCATAGAAAAGACATTTTCCTGATGAAAAATCTTATTCTTGGTATAACTGTAGAGTAAAAACAAAGGAATAAAAAAATCTGTGCAAGTGGGTGTCTGTTAGTGTTACTATTTAAATGCCCAACTTAAAATACCTTAAAAACAGGCAGATTTCTTGTCAAATGTATTAGCTGATTCCTTGTTTGACGTAAGTCTGTGGATTCTTCGTATTATAATAAAACAAAGGTTATAAGATTAATACATGGTCCTACTGATATATATATATATATATATATATATATATATATATAGAGAGAGAGAGAGAGAGAGAGAGAGAGAGAGAGAGACAGAGAGAGATAGAGAGAGAGGGAAAGGTGGTCAGAACAATTTCTAAGTCCACCGCGTGTTTCTGCTCTTCAAATAAATGATCAAGATAAGACTGACTCTGTGGGTTGCTGCCTCGCACCTTCCTCCAAAGCTTGAAACACGATCGAACAATGTTAATGAGTTCCAAAGATTCCTTCAGCAGTACCTCAAAACGAAGCAATGATCGTGGATTCCCTACCTTTAAGCTCCAAAATGTTAAAAAGAAATCGCATATCCTGTAGCACAGTCTCAGGCAACAACCAGGCCGAGATTTTGCATCAAGTATCTGAAACGCGAAACCAATAAAAGGTTTTGAATGCTTAAACATAGTTATTGAAAACGTTTCGATATCAAGAAATAAACATTTGTATTAGAGAATACTGAAATTGTTAACTTCACTCTGTTGGACTCATTTTAGATAACCGAAAAAAATTTTTTAAAAAAGGCAGCGAAAGTTATATTTTACCACAGCAAAATTAAGCAAACGTTGAATTCCTGACGTTTTAAAACTATCAGTCACTTTTTTTTTCTTCTGTCTATTCGACTATCTGACCATATACGTTTGATTCGATGTCTCTATTTATCGCTCTGAACTTCGCTGTATTGCATTTATTGATATGTTCCTCTCCTGTCCGTTTATCTTTCTCTAAATATTTGTCCTGCTCTATTTCTTTCTGGAATATGCATTCTCCCCCACCCCCTTTTTTCCCTCTCCATCTCTTCGCTTGTTCTCTTAATATCTCTCTCCCTCTCTTCGCTTGTTCTCTTACACTCTCTCTCTCTCTTTCTGTAATATGCACTCTTTCTCCCTCCCTCTACATCTCTTCGCTTGTTCTCTTAATATTTCTCCCCCTCTCTTCGCTTGTTCTCTTACTCCCTCCCTCTCTTTCTGTAATATGCGCTCTCTTCCCCTCTCTCTCCATCTTTTCGCTTGCTCTCTTAATATCTCACTCCCTCTCTTTGCTTGTTCTCTTACACTCTCTCTCTTTCTGTAATATGCACTCTTTCCCACTCCCTCTCCATTTCTTCGCTTGTTCTCTTAATATTTCTCTCCCTCTCTTCGCTTGTTCTCTTACACACTCTCTCTCTCTTTCTGTAATATGCGCTCTCTCCCCCTCTCTCTCCATCTTTTCGCTTGTTCTCTTAATATTTCTCTCCCTCTCTTCGCTTGTTCTCTTACACACTCTCTCTCTCTTTCTGTAATATGCGCTCTTTCCCACTCCCTCTCCATTTCTTCGCTTGTTCTCTTAATATTTCTCTCCCTCTCTTCGCTTGTTCTCTTACACACTCTCTCTCTCTTTCTGTAATATGCGCTCTCTCCCCCTCTCTCTCCATCTTTTCGCTTGCTCTCTTAATATCTCACTCCTTTTCTTTGCATGTTCTCTCTCTCTCTCTCTCTCTCTCTCTCTCTCTCTCTCTCTCTCTCTCTCTCTCTCTCTCTCTCTCTCTCTCTCTCTCTCTCTCACTCTCACTCTCTCTCTCTCTCTCTCTCTCTCTCTCTCTCTCTCTCTCTCTCTCTCTCTCTCTCTCTCTCTCTCTCTCTCTCTCTCTCTCGCCCTCGTTCTCTCTCTCTCTCTCTGTTTCTCAGCTTTCCCCTTCTTTCGAAATTCTCTGTCTGTCTATCTATCTGTCCCTTCCTCACTCGCACACATAACTCCACATAACCCCACATTCTACCGGTCGGGCAGGCTGGAACTATGCGTGCGTGTGTTTAACCTCGCATTCTTTGTTTATCTTACATGGCACGACATTTATCGTAGAAAAAATATAACGTTTTATTTGAATTTCCTTTTAAACTTCCAATTCGAGCTGTGCGCCTCCCTGGTTTTCATGTTTAATAGCTCCCAGCTCAGCTACTCACTTGACTCTTCCAGCGGGTTCTCCGCACGGGGTATTCCACACTCGTGCTAACCTCATAACCAATACTGTTTCTGTCTGCTGCCTCTGACCCCTCTTCGGCAGTATCAACGTCTGTGCTTTGTGAACTGGGGTGAGAGGCCATTTGAGCGCTCCGGTTTTGGTCGCGGAGAGTAGATTTACTGTGGGCTGCATGGACAGAGTCCGTGTCGAGCTCGCCACAACAAGACGGCGCCTGGCCTTGCGGGTCGGAGCGGGTGGGCTGGACGAGCGACGCCGCACTCAAGGACATGCAGGCCTCACTCACTGAACTTTGACCCGCACAGCTAGATTCAAGATTCTTCTCCTTGCGCCCGCGACCCGAAAGACTGGATATCCGACGGATAAGAGAGCCTAGGAAGGAACACTTGATACCGGGCCAAACAGAGGCTAGTTTTGAAAAGCGCCTGGCCTCCGATTTTCTCTTTCTTTTATCCAGAAGGGCGCGCCCAGTTGCATTGCTTGTACAATGATATTTCGTTGGACTTGTATCTTCACCTGTGGCTGAGATTGATTCCAAAGGTTTCTCTTGATATAACAAAGAACAGTATTTCTCACAGAGGCACACACCGTCTCTGTCAGCGACGCTAACGTTCGATGCCTTTCCCTCACGACTTGCGAGTTCACCAGAGCTGCGCTCTTCTCCATCTCTGCCCAGCTCAGAAGACAGACATGAAGCCGGTCTCGGTGAAGGGATCATTGTGTCCAGGTCATAGTCTTTGACCAGTTTCTCAAGATAGCGCGCTTTCCTCAAGAACCTGACATTCGAGTAGACATTGGATACTCTGTGCCATTGTCCGGGCTTTGGACCTTTGATGATCATTGGTCTAAAATAAAAATGACGGAAACTGACCGTCCTTGGGATATGACCAAACGTAGGTATCGATTTGAAGACATTAGATTCTTCTTCTTTTTGGGATAACATGCTCCTCTCTGCGCAAGAGGTCAATAAGGTTGATTCACTCGGATCGTTGGAAGTTTCATCGTGAAATCTCTCACTATCGCTTGAACAGAAAATAGTTCCATTCTCGGTAACTTGATCCTTTCGAGTCCCCTGCTCAATAAGGTGATCCTCTTTAGTCCCTTGCTTGCTGAGTTGATCCTCTTGAGTCCCCTGTTCAATAAGGTGATCCTGTTGAGTCCCCTGCTTGCTGAGTTGATCGTTTTGAGTCCCCTGTTTAATGTGTTGATCCTCTTGAGTCCCCTGCTTGTTGAGTTGATCCTCTTGAGTCCCCTGTTCAATGAGGTGATCCTCTTGAGTCCCCTGCTTGCTGAGTTGATCCTCTGTGTGTCTCTTAGAGTCCATCCTTGATCTAACCGTTTCACATTTTTCTAACTTTGTACTCAGTGATGCTGAACTCAGGGACGGTTCTGTCTCCGATACAAATGTAAGATTAGGAATTGTAAGCTCTTGATGTTGACTTTCGAAAGGATGTAGCCCAACTTTCTCTAGGGCTGAGACATACAGTCTGAAACGGTTCGTTGCAAAACAGTCGGGTTTAAGACTCCGCCGCTGGGAAATCTCCAAACATGTGATATCGGAACGATCTACACGTGTTTCATTTGGCCGTGGATTAATCGTATTCAATGTGCTTTCCCTCACAGAATTAATCTGGCTGTCTTGACTCTCATCTACCACCTGCTCGCGACAGCTGAAATTATTAATTAGGTTTGATAATAATCCGAGATTAATCATATCGTCACACTCCAAATACTCACGCTTTCTTAAGCGTGCACAAGTTCATCTGATTCTAGTCTACATGACTTTTTATTATTTCTTCTTTATCGGTGTCAAAATGTTGGAGATTTAAAACTAAAACATGTACAGCTTGTTACTACCACAGTATGCATTAAAAGAGAATAGTATTTTTAGTAAATAAAAAGAGGAAATTTCAGTGATTGAAAGTCACAGACATATCAAAATTTGTGTGGTCAAAAGTCAACGATTAGTCTAAATTAGAGAAATTACAAGTTAAAGATAAGTCTTAATTAGTGTTGTAAGAAGTCAAATATTAGTATGAATTAGAGTACCTTAGTTAGAAGTCAAAGACACGTCTAAATTAGAGTAGTAAGAAGTCAAAGATAAGTCTATATTAGAGTACCGTAGATAAAAGACAAAGACAAGCCTAAATTAGAGTAGTTAGACGTCAAAGATAAGTCTAATATGCTCAGAATTCATAAACTAATCTAAAGTACTATACTTAGAAGCCATAAACAAATATAAAGTTGAGTGCTCTTTTAACATCAAAAACAATCTTACCAATGCCATTTTCACTATCAACATTACCTTCTCTCATTTGTTTCACTTTCCTTCACACAAGAACCACCACGGTTAACATTTGAGTCGGCTGAAGTTCTTAGATGAAAAAAATAAACAGAATTTACCACAAAAATTAGTATTAATGTTCTTACAAGAGAAATTAGACTTCACGCTAAACTACTAGGCCGTGACTAAAGCAATCCATTTAATTTAATTATCTTACTTAAGTTTCATCACCCATTATCTGAACTTCTACATAAAGTTTACGACCATGAATCCACGTTGAAAGTACTAATAAAATGCGCGAGTTGTTGTTTTTTAATGGAAAAAACCAGTCAAAAGTTTGATCTCGTAGCTCTCCTTTCACATAATGATAGATCTATAACTTTAATAACAGTTCTGTTAAAAGTAAGGGTGAACCTTGGACACTACGTAAGAAGATATCGATCGTTTTCTACGTGAACCGAGGGTGGGAGAAAAAGCAGACAGATGATGTGGGAAAAACAACATTTAGGAGATATTGTAAAAAATGTATCAAAGAATTGGGACGAATAAATAAGAAAGATGAGGATAGTTTAGGTAAAAATTTGTATCAGAAATCTCAGATATTTAAACATTGAGACGACGGGTCTATGAATTAATATTATTGGCTTTAAATCGATAACTACAGTATTTTTAATGTAATTGCACATAACTTGGCGTATTTCCTCTTTTCACCTGAAGAGAAAAACAAAGTAGACATTCTTTATTTCTTCACGACGTTCTGAATTCAATTTCCACACTTCGGCCCGAGCTCAGATCGGTGAAAGCCGATACTGGATTGGATACAGACCGTTACTAGAGAGCTTGAAATAGGCTTTGGAACTATGTACTTCATAGATGAAACTGTGTATTGCAAGATTTACCTTAAGTACAAACCTTAGATCAAATCTTTCTTGTCATACATAATCCTTCATGCTCAGTATATTGGGGGAAAACTGCCTGATTTCAATCCAAAGTAGCGATAAAGAAACATAAACTTTGTTCTAAGTTGAACTTGTGTAGAAACGTAATTGAAAAAAAGAAATACTACACAAAACACGTACACGATTATGCGATGAGTTCTTGTTTTAACAGTTAGCAAATGACAATGAGCGGAATGTCCACTTGGTACCCCGTCGAGGAAGTTCAATTAAATCCCATACAAAGACAATTCTATTCAAAGTATTGCATTCACAGTTTGAGCAGCATTTCAAACAATTGATTCATTGACTGATTGAAGTTCATATACGAGATGCTCTCCGGGCCTCATTTGGCCTATTCATCGTTCTATCGAATTCCAGAATCAAAGTATTTACATTTTAAACTGAACCACCCTTCCATTCCAAAGAAAAGCTAACGTAATGCTGTCTCTCCCAGGATCATTTGAATGGAGCAGATGGCGCCTTATGAGAGTTAAACTAAAGGTTTCATAATTTTCATCTTGAATCTTATTCGATGCAGGACTGGTTAGCTATACGTCTGTGCATTTTATGTAAAACTTAGTCAAGTGCACTGAACCATTGAATAACAACTTGGCCGCGGGGGCCTCGTGAAAAATCGAAAAACTTTTTAAAGGAAATAGAATTATGGGGATAGAACTATGTAAAACTGGTTTGCTTTATCGGTCGTACTTCTAAACCACATGACTCCCTATCTAGAGGATTGAGCTCAGGACTATGCTTGAGATTTCCTTGTTCATAATACGTTAGTACCATAAATGAGCCTGTCTAAAAGAGGAACTTATTTTTTTTATACAACAATATCGTCCTATCTTCCCCTACGTACATACAATAAAGGGGAATCGGCTTTATCAAATTAACCCTTCCCCCCCCCCCCCCCCCCCCAAAAAAAAAAAAAAAAAAAAAAATTCTAAATTCTCATTATAGACATTCCTGCAAAAAGTACCAAGAAGTGCACAGCCTACACGATAAAGGGCTGTCAACAGGATCTATAATTATTAGCACATTTGGGTTTTTCCAAGTTTTTCTGATTAGTGTAAGAATGGCTGGATTCCCTAATAATGACCGCAAGCGATGATCAACCCCCCCTAACGACATCGTTAATAATAATATGTAGGTTGCTGTCCAGTGGCAGCCTATAGTTGGTCAAACTGGAAAGTTAGACTTATCAACTCTTGCCTAGCCAATACCTACTCAGGGGTCAGTCTGATCTGGGAACTCTCTTGTCCCACCGAAGTCTCAGAGACCACGTAGGATCCTTCTTTACTTAGCGTTAAGTTGTGAGTGGAAAAAGTCGCATACGACACCTGCTTAGAACCTTAGAAAAAAAAGCAAGATAAGAACAATTGTGATAGATCTAGTCATACGCAGTTGAGACATCCATAAACAGAAAAATAAAAAAACAACAACGTGGGAATAGTAAAGATTTCAGGCACCTGTCTGAAATAAATAGGAGAAACTCCATCGATATTTAGATAAGAGAGCGAGAAGAAATTTCAGGAAAAAATACATATCTTTAAATCGTCATATCCGTGAGTTGATTTATGTAAAATGCACTTCAATGCATTTCTGCAAAGTAAAAGGGTCTGTTATTTTCAAATGAATATTTGAAAAAAAAATCATAAGGGGTTCCAATTATGAAACAATCATTTCCTTTTGTTTCCGACATACCCAATTATATCGTTGTCCAGTTGAGACATATGAGAGGCATTCATTCTCTGTTAAATGACTCAACAATATTTGCAAACTTGGCTGGTAAGATAATGAACCACACCCCACACCATCAACCAATTAAACATAGGAGTTTTTGGAGCAAATTCATTGAGTTGTGATGAGACCGGGCATTCTTCACTCTCTCTCTCTCTCTCTCTCTCTCTCTCTCTCTCTCTCTCTCTCTCTCTCTCTCTCTCTCTCTCTCTCTCTCTCTCTCTCTCTCTCTCTCTCTCTCTCTCTCTCTCTGTCTGTCTGTCTGTCTGTCTCTCTCTCTGTCTCTCTCTCTCTCTCTCTCTCTCTCTCTCTCTCTGTCTCTCTCTCTCTCTCTCTCTCTCTCTCTCTCTCTCTCTCTCTCTCTCTCTCTCTTTCCCTCCCTCCCACCTCTCTCTCTCTCTCTCTCTCTCTCTCTCTCTCTCTCTCTCTCTCTACATATATATATATATATATATATATATATATATATATATATATATATTTCCATATTCTCAATTATTCTCCACCATTTTATCCCTTCTACTCACTGTCAGTCTTTTGTGCCTCATTTCTCACTTTTTTTTCTTTCCTTCTTTGCCTCGGCCCGTCCCTCATTCTATGTCTGTCTGTCTGTCTGTCTGTCTGTCTGTCTGTCTCTCTCTCTCTCTCTCTCTCTCTCTCTCTCTCTCTCTCTCTCTCTCTCTCTCTCTCTCTCTCTCTCTCTTTCTCTCTGTCTCCATGCACGGGAGGCATGGGTGATGTGTCTTGGCGCCAGCCTAGCTATGGCTCTGCACTAGCAAGTAAAGATGAAACTGAGGGACGTTCACTGATAACTGTGTCTATTTTTGGCACATTTAGTTACCAGCCAATGGCATCTCACGCTCCGAAACCCGCCTGGTACAGGTTTAAATAGGTCCTCCACATTTTTTACTACCATTCTGCCTCCGGCAGTTCTGTGGAACATAGTTAGGCACGTCCTTCTTGGAACTAAGATAACGTATGTATGAGACAAGCACAAATAGCAATTGCTGTTAGCTATAGCTATCGATATAATATTTTCTTATTTTGAACTATTATTAAATCAGTTAATCATATTAGTTAATTTAGCTATTCTCTAGAAATTCCAGTAACAAGCGACACGATTTACTACAGTGTTGCTTAATCGACATTTCAAGAAGAGGAAGGGGAACCTGCTATTTTTTTCCAGCTGATTTAAACATTCTCCTGTTCTCAATTATAAGATTTAAATTGGTTGGAAAGGAAAGAAACTTAAAGCTAACATGCACATAGAAAAGGAGAGCGTCGATTCTGCATTTGGCCATCTTTATAACATTTCTGTTTTAGCTACCTCATAGTATGCTTTTAGGTACATTATTTTTAATATTTCTTATCCCAACTTAAAAGAGTTCTAATGCCCGGTGTACACAATATCAATTATCAGTTTAACCAAAAAATCTATTTCTCACAACCATCATCCCTATGTGTAATAGTGCTAGTGAATTGTGGACACAATAACATTAACATTTAACCCAAACAATCTATTTCACATATAAACTATAATCCCGACTTGAAATAGTGCTAGCATCTGGTGTACACAATAACATCAACAGTTAACCCAGACAATCTATTTTACATATTCACTATAATCCCGACGTGAAATAGTGCTAGTATCTGGTGGCCCCATAACATAAACAGTTAACCCAGACAATCTAATTCACATATTCACTATAATCCCGACGTGAAATAGTGCTAGTATCTGGTGTACACAATAACATTAACAGTTAACCCAGACAATCTATTTCAGATGTTCACTATAATGCCGACGTGAAATAGTGCTAGTATCTGGTGTACACAATAACATTAACAGTTAACCCAGACAATCTATTTCAGATGTTCACTATAATGCCGACGTGAAATAGTGCTAGTATCTGGTGTACAAAATGACATTAACAGTTAACCCAGACAATCTTTTTCACATATAAACTATAATCCCGACGTGAAATAGTGTAAGTATCTGCTGGACACAATAACATAAACAGTTAAACCAGACAATCTATTTCACATATAAACTATAATCCCGACGTGAAATAGTGCTAGTATCTGGTGGCCCCATAACATAAACAGTTAACCCAGACAATCTATTTCACATGTTCACTATAATGCCGACGTGAAATAGTGCTAGTATCTGGTGTACAAAATGACATTAACAGTTAACCCAGACAATCTATTTCACATATTCACTATAATCCCGACGTGAAATAGTGCTAGTATCTGGTGTACAAAATGACATTAACAGTTAACCCAGACAATCTATTTCACATATAAACTATAATCCCGACGTGAAATAGTGCTAGTATCTGGTGTACACAATAACATTAACAGTTAACCCAGACAATCTATTTCACATATTCACTATAATCCCGACGTGAAATATTTGCTAGTATCTGGTGTACAAAATGACATTAACAGTTAACCCAGACAATCTATTTCACATATTCACTATAATCCCGAGTAGTGCTAGTATCTGGTGTACACAATAACAGCTTACTTAGAGATCCGACCACTTTTAGAGGAGCACCGTCGACAGAGGTAGAGACCTCGGAACGTTTTCGTATACCCAGACCTACTCCAAACCGGATTGTACTGTCGTCTTCATGTTTGGTCCCACTTGCTGTCTGCACATTCGAGCTGAGTTTCTCCGCTTCTTTTGGTTTCACCGGAGTTTTCTCAGCTACATCTCTTGCTTTTTATGTTAGCAAAATTCAAAGTGTTTGGAAGCAAAGAAATTTTATGATTACCGAATAAAAAAAAAGTTCTGTGTTGATCCATCCTAATAATTTTATGTAACACTTAATTTCTCCTTTAACAACTTTTTTTAATATTAAGGTCCTCCTTTAACCATCTCATTAATTTGATGTAATACTTCTACTGTTGGACACACACAAATCCACACACCATTTTTGCTTTAAAACATCATTTTTCTTATAACCTTCCTGTTTTAAACACCTTATTTCTCGTAACAGTTATGCGTTTTTGTCACCTTTCATTTATTTCATAATTATTCTTATCCAAATTTTTTTTAATGTTTTCCTGAAATCGACTTCATAGTCATTTATAATACGAATTTTTGGTAGCTTTACAGTATCTGTTCTTTTTACTTTGAGATGCCTGTTGGCCCTGTGCCTAAGTCTATGATTTGATCTCCCCTGTAGCCCTAAAGCACTCTAGGTGAGAATTCTCTACAGAAATTTGTACATCTTTCCCTATAAATGTAACCAGACCTAGCTGGGTGGATATTCCCTTAACTTACTTAGTCACCACTGTAATAGGACCCACTGGTCTAGTTATCTATAGAAGCTCAGCGCTTCTTCCTACTCTAAGTAATTGCAGGCCGGCCCTAACTGGTTATGGTAGCGTGCCTAGCAGCCGTGCAATACTAAAGAGTTCACACTCTTGGATCCTTGAGTATCAGTGCAGTACTAAGGCCACTGTTCCCTAACTAATATGAGTGGGTGTCGAGACTTGACAAGAACAGAATAGCTACACTCCAGAAAAGGAAGAACACAAAAGAGAAGAGGTTAAAGTTACCACCTATAATATGTTTATTCCACGAATACTCAATTATTAATGAATTAAGGCAATTCTCAAAGAATAAAATAAAAAATACAAAGATGATCCAAGAGCAGTTAGGCAATAAAGGGTACTAACAAATGGTCAGAATGATAAGCGCCAAGCAGATACTCGAGATAAAGTGCATAAAACTAAAATCAGATACTAAAACAAAATGGCCAGAATATTAAGTAGAAGATACTAACAAAATGGTCAGAACAGAAAATACTAAGAACTAAACAAAATGCCCAATAAAAATGTCTAATACTAGATCTAGATTCTAGATCTAGTCAAAATGGTCAGAATAAAAATACCTAATAAAAATGCCCAATAAAAATGCCTAATAGTCAGCCAACGCTGGGAAAGAAAAGAAATAAAACATAATATTAGACATACAGTGTAATCAATAAGATAATCATCAATCATTCTATTTAACCTTCAGTGAAAGTTCAACCCAGTCAAGTTCTAAATCTAACAGTCAAGGTCAATCCAACTTACTCCCCTGTATCAGTATGATCTTATTTGCATAATTGCGACCGCCCATGGCTTGGCCTACCGTACCACGTGGTACCTCGCCATTGGTCCAGTCTCAGGTAAACAATTAGAGACTGGAGAGGGGAAGATGAATCTAAGATCGCCCTGGCGTGAAACCGAGAGCGTGACCAACGCCTAGCACTGACGCAGTCACCCGACTTCTCACATGAAAGCATCAGTTCAAGGAGGCCGTGGCCAGTTACTCTCCCTAACTGGGAGAAGGGGCGCGCCAAGTCCGTTTTGCATAGACGGTAGACTTAGGATACTCAAGTCAATACATGTAATATTACAAGACTAGATTACATCTTATACAGAATAATGATAATCTGCCAGTAAGACTTACAGTATTGGCAATGCAACAAAACTTAGTTTAGGGGAATACTTCTCTAGATTAACGAGGTGATCATAACTTACAATCAATAATTAATAGATAAAGACAAGGGTTAACACAATATTTACAGAGGGAAATTCATAGCATCCTAGGAATAATAAAATCAGTCGTCTGTCATTGGAGTCAATGAATGTCTGAAAGAAGGAAATTAATACTTACAGTAATAGTACTTAGAATCTGTTAAATTTACAAGGACATGGCCTCGCGCTAAATACACCTAACTTAAGCTTTACAACAACTTACCCCGAGTCACGGTGATAATCACGTAGAATTAAAACAAATGATAATCCAACACAAGTAGCTTTCACAATAGTTCAATAATATCCACAATAACTTCTCAGTAAAATTCCAAACAATACTACTACATGTACATGTAGTACTATCCAACGTGGCCTCCAGATACGCCAAAAAGATTCTGTCAAGGAGTCTTTCCGAGCTCTACAATTTATAGTCCAAGCTCAGTCGGCAAGGCCCCCGGTCAAAGACCCCTGGTTTCCCAGTTCGTCCCTAGAACAAGGGCCGATGCCGACCGAGGAAAATCTACTCCGTCGAACTGAACAACCCGTTTCCCCAACTAAAACATCACCCGACCGAGATCATAGAATCTACGGAAGCCATCGTTACATCTACGTACGATTCCAGCATCCCCCGATCAAAGTACGTCCAAAACCGGCCGAGAAAAAGCCTCTCTGGCCAGCTGGACAGGAATAAAAGAACAAATTATCTTCCGAATCATTAAGGAAAAAGGAATAAACCGTTAGAGGGGCGGAGACTAGTTTCCCGCCATTAAACCAACTATACTAACAAGCTAGAAGCGCACGTGGCTCCACCCACAAGCTCATAATTGACACAATAAAGATCAGTTCTAAAGGCCTACTGCTACTGCCACAAATAAATAAAAGATCTATACCAGCCTCCCTACATAAATATTATATGATATTAATTACGTTCTTATGAAATGTATTTCATGACTTTTGTGGGCTCGGGTTGATGGTTTTTATTTTATTTTATTTTATTTTGGCCTTCTAGACTTAGTCACATGACCAGTCAGAAAGGTCTAGCAACCTGGTCTTTGAAAAGAACCACCCTTGCAGCCTACAAGTTGTCATTCTTTCAGTCTTTGTCTGAGAAGCAAGCCGCTATGAATTATTAATACCCCTGTAAGTTTATTGTACTATTGATTTAATGTATTGACGAGTTTTTCTGAGTTCTACTCCTTTTAGGTGTGACCTTGCCTCAGGTAATTCGCTTTCCATTTTTGGGTTTATTATTGCTTAATAGGTGTGACGATTTAGACCTACATCTAGACTTCAGTAGCGTATACATAGTCTACATTTCTAGGTCAGATGGTGATTTTGTTAACTAGTGTAATCAGCCATGCTTTGCTTTGGTGTGGAAATTCATATCAACTCAGCTAGGCAGACGATATTGTAATTAATTTGCATTATAACTTCATTATTATTTCATTTGCGGGTTGGGTTCAAACTTTTCTTTACAGCTAAGTATTGATAAGAATCTATGTAAGATTATAGTCTGCTTTTAAACCGTGTGTCAAACTCTACTTGAGTATCCTTTCTTTTCAGCTTATGGACTCATTTCTTGACATGTTATTTTACTCTTCACTTATGTAGTGTATTGCTTTAAATGTTCATGTCTTTATGTATCTAGATCAAGGGTGGAGATTCCCTAAACTTACTTAGTTACTAAAACAATAGGACCCACTAGTCTAGTTATCTATAGAAGCGCAGTGCTTCTTCCTACTCGAAGTAATTGCAGGCCCTAATCGGTTATGGTAGCGTGCCTAGCAGCCATGCAATACTAAAGAGTTCACACTCTTGGGTCCTTGAGTATCAGTGGAGTACTAAGGCCACGGTTCCCTAACTAATACGAGTGATTCGAGATAAAAATGGCTACACTCAAGAAAGAAGGAACACAGCAAGAACAAATTAACGTTAACAACAACTATAATACGTTTATTACACGAATACTCATTTAGCAATGTATGAAACCAATTCTCAAAGAATAAAATACAAAAAATACAGAGAGGATTCAAAAGCAGCAAAGAAAATATCGAACCAAAATGCCCAATAAAAATGCTTAATACTAGTCAAAATAGAAAATATCCAAACAAAATGCCTAATACTAGATCTAGTTAAAATGCCCGAGTCACGGTGATATCACGTAGAATTACATGTACAACAAATGATAATCCAATACAAGTAGCTTTCACAATAGTTCAATAATATCCACTAGGAATGGTCACAATAACTTCTCACTGTAATTCCAAACAATACTACTATCCAACGTGGCCTCCAGATACTCCAGAAAGGTACTGACAAGGAGTCTTTCCGAGCTCTACAATTTATAGTATAAATTCAGTCGGCATAGTCCCCCCTCAAAGAATTCCCTGGTTTCCCAGTTCGTCCCTAGAACAAGGGTCAATACCGACCGAGGAGAATTTACTCCGTCGAACGGAACAACCCGTTTCCCCAGCTAAAACACCAACCGACCGAGAACATAGAATCTACGAAACCCGTCGTTACATCTACGTACGATATTTAGCATCTTCCGAACAAAGCATCACAAAGCTTAATACGACTAGTAGTTTCCCTAAATTGCCCAAGTTCCCCTAATCAAAGTACATCCAAGCCGACCGAAGAAAATCTTCTCTGGCCAGCTGGACAGGAACAAAAGAATAGATCGGCTAGTCAATGTAATCATTACATGAAATAAAGTATCTTCCGAATTATTAAAAAAATAGGAATAAACCGCTAGAGGGGCGGAGACTAGTTTCCCGCCATTAAACTACGTATACTAATATTAACAAGCTAAAAGCGCACGTGGCTCCACCCGCAAGCTGATAATTGACATACTAAAGATCTGTTCTAAAGGCCTACTGCTACTCCACAAATAAATAAAAGTTTTCTACCAGCCTCCCTACATTTAATATGCAGCTTATTTCTTGTTCTTTGTATCTCATGCTTATTTTATCTGCTCTCTTTAATTTTTTTGTTTCTTCTCTACCTTCAGTCGCTGGAGAGTTACCGACTGAGTTTTTTTGTTTTTGTTTTGTGAGTTTAAGTCAATAAAGTTTGAAACTTTTCGCCGCTAACTTGAGTGATTCCTGGACCCTCACATTTAGCCAGGTTATTTCTTGTAACAAGTCTGCTGTAAATCTCCTCATTTCAAATAACTCTCAGATTTACTTTAAAACTGCCTGGTGTTTACAGTAAAAGCTTACCCACAGATCTCCAGACTGCTGTATCAGGTTGTGATCTACTGTCGACTGCCTGTTTGGCCCCAGCTTCCGACTTGATATTGAGCCTGGCCGGAGGTTCCGTTTCCTCTTGTTGCTCTGTAGCGCCAGGCTCTCTCTCACCTTTTGCCCTGGCTCTTTCCTTCCTTGCTTCGATTTTCGCCATGTGACGGGCTAGCCACTGGGGGAAGTACAATCTCCGAATAAGCCACTTAGGATTCACTTCCGGCTCCTCTGACAGGGGTCTCTTGTTGGTCAGCCAAGTCTCGACCACTTGCGGGTTTTTGGGGGGACCCTTAATAACAATATAGTGTAAGCATAAGCTGGCGTTGACCCTCAAAACCAATAAAGATTTATGGTAACCCAAGTTTGGATTCATCATGAATACCAATATATGATTAGTACAGTTTGGGTGTAACATGAATATCAATATATGATAAGTATAAGTAAGTATAAGTTGGGGTTGACCCTGAATACCAGTATATTATAAATAGAGTTTGGTTGTAACATGAATACCAATATATGGTAAGTACAAGTTGGGGTTGACACTGAATACCAATAATGAAAAGTAGAGTTTGGTTACACTCTGAATACCAATATAGTGAGTATAAGTTTGAGCTGACTCCGAATACCCATAGGTGATAAGTATATTTTGGGTTGACCCTGCATATCAATATTTAATAAACAGAGTTTGGTGTATCCTGAATACCAATATATAGTAAGAAGACTTTTTTGGACTCTGAATATGAATGATAAGTTTCTTTTGGCTGGACCCTAAATACTAATGTATTATAGGCCTACTTAGATTTGGGTGGAACCTGAATATCAGTGTATGATAAGTAGACTTTTGATCGACCATGAATGCCAATGTATAGCAAGTAGATTTTGGGTTGAGATTGGATAACAAAATATGATAAGCAGTTTTCCATGCATGTGTTAATGTTAAAGCTTAGGTTAGTTGAGCTCTTAAATTCGCATAGCTTTTCTAAGTTCGTATTACAATGTGATTGGCTTTCGAGAGATGATAGTGAACATTCATGTCCGGAGACCGAACCGACAAGCTTTATAATTGTATCATGTCCCTCAGAGCATAAGCCGTTGGGACCTTAAGTCCCAAAGACCGGGTGATTCAGATAGAGGTCATTATTATGTGAAGAGCATTGTAGTCATGTAGATCATTAGCAATAGACAACGCAAACAAGGAAACCATGGGCTATGGAAGCCCTATGTCACGTAGCCTATAAACCATAATATGCTATAAGCCAGGATAAGATCAGATATCTTTAATCAGTCCAGTTGTTAATTTCATTAAAGCATGTTTAAACATCTGGAAACAGTCGCAAAAATCCCATAGGCCCACGGAAAGCAATTCAACAGTTACAATTTGTGTTAAATTTAAAATGCCGACTTTTGTAACTTGGCAATGTTATATGAGATGAATAAAATAGGTTCATAAGTAGCAGCAAAATATTAAGACATTTAGTCTAGTGTTAGTAAAGAGGAATTATGAGCACAATCGTAATTCACTGAGACAATAAGCCGTATTGTTCCGTGTAAAGACCCCGAGAACTATGAGGATTGTTAGGCGTTTTCAATCGACTGCTTCGCACAAGCCATGCTCTCCGAGAACATGTAATCTTGTTTTGAGCTTCAATAACATTGTGTGCAACAATGTCTCCCGCAAGTTTCCTCAAGTATGTAAAATAGAACACTAAAAAGCCCTATTTCCCTTTTTCAACAGAAAAGATGATTTTGTATACTTGAAGAGTATTATTCTAAAAGTCTATTTTCATCAATGCTATCTCTGGAAAATAATCATTTATGTCTTTTATGAACAGTCAGATGTTTTGAAGTATGTCATTAAATTGCAAAAAGAAAACTATAACTGTTCCTAATGATTTCATAAATCCACTCAGCAAATGGGAGAAGATTTGATGGGAAATGATATTTTAAAAAAACCTAGCCTGTGCTAGCTTCAGCAACGTTAATCATTAATTCAGCTCATACACTCGTGCCGAAATAAATTTGTGCAATGCACAATAAATGCACTATGTGAAATATCACCTTAAACAGATTTGAAAGTAAATTTTTATAGAGCAAGGCATTATTTTATCATTTACAAAAGCCAAACTACAAATTAATGTTTCAAAAAACATGACATTTTTTTGTGTAATTAAGTTTTTTTTTGTCAGTTTCAATCTCAACTCGAGGTCATGTCAAAGGACGAAAATTTAGTCTAAGGACAATAAATGTCATATATATATGTATATATATATATATATATATATATATATATATATGTATATATATAATATAATATAAACATAAGATGGAAAGAAGAAAGATAAAAACAATCTGGTGTGATGTTTACCTGCCACACAATATCCTGCGATCCAAGTTGGCTGTACCAAATCACACCGACACGCTTACGAAAAATCCTTTCCAAATCAATAAAAAGGAAGAATTTATATTGACATGAATTTATAACTTGAGTTCAACTCAGTCTATGTTTGTCTCTATCACTCTAAGACACTATAATAAAATTTAACTTCCTCTCTAGCTTTGTCGCTCCGTGAAATACGCGTGTTTAGAAAAACATGCGAAGTGCATGTGGAGTCTATGCCATTTTTTCGCACAAATCCAGCTATAAAAAAAGTCTTGCTTGGTTGAGGATGGATTCTAAAGAGTTAGATAGACGCTAAATAAGATGGTGGGGGAAAATCGTTTTTGCAAAGCATTATACAGGGTAACGTGTGCTTGCATAAAAGATGTACTGTCTTTTAAACATTAAAATTTCATGATTGTTCGTGCTATGCTTCAGCTCTTAAAAAAATAGCAGGATTAGCGGTACAAATTACTCCCACAATATTGACTACCATATCCCTAGTTGTTGATCTACCCATACAATATTCACCAATCACGCACTCACTCACTTACCCAAGATCTCTCCTTCTCTCTCACTATCTCTCTCTCTCTCTCTTTTATTCTCGCTCTATCTCACTCTTACTTTTTCTCTTTCTCAATCTTTTTCTTTCTTTCTCTCTCTCACAAAATCTTTTTTTCTCTCTCTCTCTCTCTCTCGCTTTTCACTCTCTGTCTCAATTCTTCTCCATCTTTCTCTCCCTCTCTCTCTCTCTCTCTCTCTCTCTCTCTCTCTCTCTCTCTCTCTCTCTCTCTCTCTCTCTCTCTCTCTCTCTCTCTCTCTCTCTCTCTCTCTCTCTCTCTCTCTCTCTCTCTCTTTCCAACTCCAAATTATTTTTTCAACATCTGTCGTTCGTCTTCCAAATTAGACTTTTTGCAGAACATTCTAGCTCCCATTGTGTTCACGTACCTTCTTTTTTCTTTCTGAATTAACTTATTTTTTCCAGTTTTGATTATATCAACTAACAAATAACATTTTAAAATTCTTGTAAAAAGGTAACCTAAACATTTCGATAGTTATTGTGGTTAGTCGGCGAAAAGGTGAATTCGGGCTTAGATTTGAAAAGAATTTAATGTAAAACGAGTTCTAATTTCCTTTTAAAAGCAATGCATGGGCTGTAAGCTTTCGCTGACATTTGTTGCGACTAGATGGCATTTGAAAGACTTTTTTTAAAAAAAAAAAAAAGCATTCAAACACACACGCACTACTTTCATTGCTTTGAGCTGTACAGCTCCAAGTCCGAATGATGACTATACTTCGTAAACAAATACAGTATAACACTACTTGTGGGTGCTCAATGCTTTTCATTTTTTGGCAAAGCTCATGAACTATCGCTAGATCCATCATTTTTTGCAGATTGCAATGTGATCAACTTAGCAGCTCATCTATCATGTTTAAGTGTGATTCATGTCGAATTCCGTAAAGACATTTATCATATCACTCTCTTATTCTCATCGCGCTACACAAAATTCTGAATCCTCAAGGGTGATGGTTTAAGTTAGAAGGAGAGAATATCTTAGTCGTTTTTCCTGTAGTCACTAAAGATTCAGGGCTGCTTCAAGATGCCAATTAATTTTATTGTGAAGTTTCGAGGACTGTTTTTAAACAATACTTATAAAAGCACAGGAGACCTCCCAGTGTGAGTCTTACAAAGAGAAAAGTAACTTGAGAAAGATGGCCAGACAGAAGGTGAAGCTGGACAGCCGGAGGATGGCTGCGGCATAACCATACACGCCGAGAGCGTGGAGCACATTCAGGTGGTACACTGGTTTCGGAGGCCCCAAGGTCTCTATAGCCAGCCCGGCGGACGTCATGAGCACAGTCAGCGAGCTGAGGGCGTTCTGCCACTGGCAGGAGGGAGGGGTCGGGTCGAGTTGGTAATGATTCGAGGATGAGAGAGACAGAGAGAGGGAGGGAGAGAAAGGGCGGAGGAGAACGGAAGGATAAGAAATACAGTAACAAAGAGAGAAAGAATATTGCATGTTAGAGAATCGGAGAAAGAGACGGGGGGAAAAGTTGAAATTTATAAGTGTACGTGAATAAACAAGCTGTGAGAGAGAGAGAGAAAGAGAGAGAGAGAGAGAGAGAGAGAGAGAGAGAGAGAGAGAGAGAGAGAGATAGAGACAGAGAGAAAAGGAGGACAGAGCAAGAAAGAAATAGAGAGAGATTTGGATGAGAGAAAGAGAGAGAGAGAGAGAGAGAGAGAGAGAGAGAGAGAGAGAGAGAGAGAGAGAGAGAGAGAGACCCAATTTAATTCGAATATAACAGCATATAAGGAATTAGCGGCGATGATTTTAATCACACTCATAATACCAGTATCAAATTAATAAAGCAAAAAATAAGATGAAATAATACATTTTTTTTCCTTAAAAGATGATTTTTCGCAAAACATACTGCGCTGAGTGTTATAATCGTTAGATGCAAACATAGTAAAGAAACTACGTGTTGCTAGTGATGGTTGACCTCTAAAGGTAGACCAGTTTTACCCTCGACACGCCTCTCCCTGGCACATGAAACACAACACTTCCTACAATGTGATAGGTTTTCGTGATATTCCAGAACCGGATGAACAGCTCAGCTCCCCTTTTTGACCTGTGTGGTACAGAGGGTAGCACCAAAGATGGCAAGTGAATACCCAAAGTCTTGTTAGCCTCGAACACTATCACATGGTTAAACCGTCGACTGTAGACCACTACACGTTTCAGTATCCTGAAAGAGTGGGAGATAATTACAGAGAATATTGGTCGAGTTTTTTTTTTTAGCCAGCATCAGCATGAATTGACATGAAGTTGCTCCGTAAAAAGCTAGAATTTTCAGCATTGATAAGGAATTTATTTCTCTTTGTAAGAACGTGGAGAGAGATAGAGAGAGTGAGAGAGAGAGAGAGAGAGAGAGAGAGAGAAAGAAACAGAGAAAGAATCAGAGAGAGATAGGGAAAGAGGAGGAGAAGCAGAGATAAATAGATGGGCAGTTTATGTAGAGAAAAAAGCATAGAGATAACAAAGTAATTGCTAGATGGTGAAGAAAATATAGAGGTTCATATTGTTTGGATGACTTTTTTTTTTTCATCTGTTGCTGAGACCCATTTGATGAAGCTGTGGACAGGAGAGTTCACCTAATTCAACTAAGAGGACACTATTTTAACTCTCCAGTTACTACGATTATAACAAAGTAACGTAACACTTTCTCGTATTATGTGTCCGCTGGTTTTGGTTTCTATAGTTCTATTCATAATATTAAAATATTCTGAATAGAATTAGAGCAATGGATCTTCGAGGCAAGAACCATGTAAGGGATAGACAGATTGAGATATATCAGGGAATAAAATCATGCAACGAGTTATCTATACTCTCACTGAAATCATACCAAGGATGAAAATCGGATCCACTGACAATCCTGTCATTGTTGATTGTGACTCCAACAATGTGACCGATCACAAGGTCAGAGGACATCAGGAACCAGATCTCACTGCCAGTCTGGTGGAAGGACGTAAACACGATTCACAATAGCGGCAGGTCAACATAACAAGATTAAATTGAATAAAGGCCTTGAAGCAAATATTACAAAATTATTTGGTTTTCAAAATGTACTGCCTGAGCTGCGTGGCGCTGTGGGCGCCAGCTCGAATATTATGACGTCACATTACTCTAAATCACTTGGGTACTTCGGTCATAACTAGAGGTTCAAGCTGATAGTTCAGACTCGTAAGCCTTTTTTTTTATTGCATAATTTACTATCCGAGTCCTTAGTTTGTTACTTATTTTGTTACTTATATTCTTGGTTGTAAGAAGAAAATGATGAACCAGAGAGCAACTCGCAGGCTTGTGTTTTACTCACAGAGAAACAAAATTTCCCCTCGGGCTTGACGAGTTGGGTAGAGCCGACCTCCCCCACCAGGAGGAAGCTGACCCGGTTCACAGTCCCCGAGCCCGGCATCGCCCCAGTGTTGATACACACCAGAAACTGTTCGGGGGAGTCCGGGTGATACACGTTCTTTACAACGTGGGTCTGGCCCTGAACAACAAACACAGTGCACCGTGATTCTAACTGAGGTACGAGGAATATTAAAAAAGAAACACATTCAATTTTTTAACGCTAAAATATTCTGTGAGAATAATCCGCTTTTGTCTTTGATAAAACCGCCACATTTGTTTTTCTTTTCCTGTTTTCATAGAGCGATATATTAAAAAAAAAAAAAAAAAAGAAAATTTGAATAATATGTAGTTGAAAATGTCCACATTTGTGAAATTTTAAAAAAAAATCTAACCGTCATCTTTACCTCAGACATTCATAAAATTTCGTTCTTGAAACGGGTATATGAAAAGTTATGCATCTTCGATTTTTGCCTTCAAAAGTGTTCATCTCTCAATGATTTTGATTAAAATAGTTATTAAATTGCCTACTCTATATCATTGCCAATCCATGGTTCAGCCTACAAATCAAAAGGTCAGAGACTTATTCTAAGCTGTGACAGCAGTCACTAGTCGATGCGACAGGAACTAATTCCATGCAAAGACAGCATTTCCGTTTTGCTGGGACAAGTATTAATTTTAGCCTAAAACAGTAATTACTAATCGAAAAGTCAGAGACTAGTTCTAGGGTAAGACAGTAGTTACTAATCGGAAGGTCAGGGACTATCTCTAGGCTAAGACATAAGTTGTCATTTGCTGGATCAGGGACTAATTCTAGGCTAAGACATAAGTTGTTAATTACTGAGTCAGGGACTAATTCTAGGCTAAGACATTAGTTGTCATTTGCTGGGTCAGGGACTAATTCTAGGCTGACATTAGGTGTTAATTGCTGAGTCAGGGACTAATTCTAGGCTAAGACATTAGTTGTCATTTGCTGGGTCAGGGACTAATTCTAGGCTAAAACATTAGTTGTCATTTTCTGGATCAGGGACTAATACTAGGCTAAGACAGTAGTTACTAATCGAAAAGTCAGAGACTAGTTATAGGCTATAATAGAAGTTACTAATCGAAAGGTCAGGGACTAATTATAGGCTTAGTCATTAGGTGTTATTTGCTGCGTCAGGGACTAATTCTAGGCTAAGACATTATTTGTTATTTGCTGGGTTAGGGACTAATTCTAGGCTAAGACATTAGTTGTTATCTGCTGGGTCAGGGACTAATTCTAAGCTAACACACTAGTTGTTATTTTTCGGTCAGGGACTAATTCTAGGCTGAGGCAGCAGCTGCTTATCGATGCCAACCATTTTTTATGATGGATCTGTTTAGTTCTAATGTACAGATAGGCCAGTATAACAGGCCCTATTGACCCAAAACCTTTAGTCTGATAACCATGCTCTAAGACGTACACACTCCATCTCTTGAACGTCTTGGAAAAACGCCCAGTAGCAGTAGAAAAGAGCAATGATGAGGCAGATCAATATAAAGAACGCTGGGAGTAGCGTTGGGCCGTAGTAGTCCAGGACGCGAGGCTCGAAATCTCTCAAGTGCTCCATTGCCAAGCCTTTCTTGGCCGAGTAGACGGCGCTAACGTAGCAGTTACATTTGACCTCGTTCGGGTTCCTTGATGGAACACTCTGTAGAAGTGAAGGAAGAGAATCGACCTTGTCATTGAAAAGCATTCTTTAAAAAATTGACACCAGGCCCCACTCTACTGGCTGATTCCTCACTTTACAGGTAACGGCAAGGTTATGGTCGACATTTTAATACTTGTAAGTTAACATCTATTCCAGTAATTAAATAAAATTCGATTTAAAAGGCGCTCTGGAGGTGTATCGTAAGTAACGTACATGTGTATTGTACGAGTGGGGTGTAAAGGAAGAGAGATGAAAGTTGTACATGTACATACCTGGCACTTTTTGTCAGTCCTCCAACTCTTTTTGTACAGGTAGAAGCAGTCAGAACGGTGTATCTTCACAGTGATGGTCACGTTGTTCCTCTTGTCAACCTTTCGAGGGAGATTTCGCGTATCAGTAACCGTGAAGAGTCTTGGTGTCTAGGGTATTTGATTTCGCCGCTCTCTGTGAACGGTCACTAATTGCTCGGAGTCACAAATAAAGAAGTCGTCACACATCAAGGTCAAAGCCCTGAGCAACAGAGTCTGAATCAGCCGGGGAATTTTGGTGGCAAATCATGGGAGACCATAGATGTCAGCCGCCTACACAGGATTTGGTCGCTGTTTTGTTCCTTGTCTGATATACCCAGCCCACAACACAGTGAGCTGATGCTTTTTTTTTTTTTTTACAATCTAAACTTATGCTCCCATCGAGCATGTTGAATTGAAAAGATGAGGTCTTAAACTAATCGAATCAAACCAAAGAAGAAGGTCCGAGCATATATCAGGGTGGAGGATCTTAGCCCACAGTCATCGCCTTTCCAATCATTCATAATTGTTCTAAAATGATTTCTGATAAAGCAGATGTATTATTAAACTGATTTTCAGTTTTTCTTCTTATTATGTGACTTTAGAAACGCAGGTTGTTCCATTACTTGGCCAATATTTTTTTAGAAATTACCTTGGGGACGTTGCTACTCTCTCCTGCAAGCATTCTATATTTGCAACCTACTTCTGCACACATGCGCAGAAAGTGTGCCGAACTTGCCCTGAGATAGAGCGCTTTCAAAAACCTTTGGAATTTACGTGTTCTATAGTCGTTCAGATAGAATAAAGCAGATTTTGGAAGTAAGTCAAGTCAGGGCTGAATGCCTCTCGCTTTATCTGACTGCATGTCTGTCTGTCTGTATCTCCCACGCTTATCTTTCTGCCTCTTTCTTTCTTTGTGTTTCTCAGTTCACTCTCTTTCATTCTGTACATTGATTCTCTGTTTTTTTCTCATTCTCTACCATTCTGGCTCATGTCTTGTCTTGTCTCGGCAAGGTAATGGGTGCTGTATCGAGGTGCAGGTTCGATCCCTGTTCATTCAATCTGTTCCAATATTTTTCACGTCTTTCGTCTTATTTGTCGGTCTCGAGCTAGATCTACGTTTGTCATTGATTTCTCTATATAATTATTTTGTCGCTTTTTTGTCTTTCTGTCTCTCTGTGTCTGTCTGTCTCTCTACTCTCTCTCTACCCCTCTCTCTCTCTCTCTCTCTCTCTCTCTCTCTCTCTCTCTCTCTCTCTCTCTCTCTCTCTCGCTCACTCTCCTTCGATTATATTGACCAATTTACGGACTTATCTCGCATTGTTAGATGTTATTTATACATTTTATACCTGAACATTTTTTCATCCTCTATTGTGACAAAGTGGAATTTCTCAAAGTTCAACTCTTTTGTTTGTATATTTCCTCTCTTTTTGTTGACTTTAAAATCTTAGGCACTCAATGGATTTTTAAAGGTTTGGTATAAGACATTCTGTACAAAAGTTGTATGTGCGAAATTTCTTCTGACTTATGTAAGAAAGAAATGTTGAGCACCTCAGACTATTCATTCTTTCATTCACGCTAAGCAAAGATCCAATGGTCCATGGCTAGTTCGCTTACGTTCTTTTCTCCAACCAAATATATTTTCATTTACTTTCTGTCAGCAAGTTACATCCCAGAGAGAAATGTTAAATTAAAATTATGACCACACTAACTAGATCTATGTTTATTTTAACGAGGATTGTTCAAAATATCACCTTAGCTTAGTGTACCTTGTCCAGTTAGTAAAGGCGGGCAGAATCGTTTCTGAGAACCGTAGAACCACGTCGACGATTCAGTGATTCTCGACTTCGATTCTCCGATTCTCCGATTCTAATTCTGATTGTGAGCGAATGTAGGAAGCTGACTTGGGCACAACAAAAGCAAGGTAGAAAAGGCTGAGGGTGCGTCACACTCAATGCCATTGGAAAGATTGGGAAGGGGAGGGGGAGGGGAGGAGGATTGTGGATTTGACCTCCCTTGTCACTGGTACTATGTGGGGATAGTGTGAACTTAGTTCCTACACATGTAAGGAAGTGGTTGGCGCCCCCTTAGCTGAGATCGGATCGGGAGATTGGTGAAGGAAAGGGGCTTAGTTATGGCTGTCTAAGTGGCTGTGGGTGACAGGAAACAAAAGATACCTCATCTTAGTTGATATTGATGGGTGTTTAGGCCCTTCGAACACACTAAGGCTTAGGCTAAACTCCATTCTGGCGTTCGATGGAAAGCATTGAGTCCATTCTGTTTCTAAATTCTGTTTTTTTTTTTTCTTTATTTCTCGCGATTACAATTATTTGTACTCCTTGATTTCACAAACGTAAAAAATTTTGAACAAAATAATAAAGAGAAGCAACCAATGTACAATGTTGTTTTCACGGTTACCGTTCCTTTCGAGAACCGAATCGGAATCGGTAAGTCTATGATTCTCGACTCCAGTGTCCATCCTTACCAGGCTGTAGTTTCTCAACAAGGGTTGAAAATCGGGATGAGCCATGTCGCGTTTTTTGCGGAGTAGATGGCCATAAAAGTCGCTATCCTGTTCAATGGCCTTCTGAATGGAGGGCTGACCAAAGCCAGTGCCAAACACGGTGGGCACTCGCAGCATGAAGAAGAATCGACTCATCGGATATTCAAATTTGTAGTACTGAAAAGAAATAAAAACCCAATGAAACCGAAGCGAAAAACACCAGCCAAGTCCTTTTCTCAAAGCTTGGCCTAACAAACTCAGCTGTGACATAGGGGTTTGTGTGACGGTCAGGTGGAGATTTGTGTTCAAGTAGAGCATACAGCCATGCATCAAATAATAGAACCCATGAACAATCTGATATAGGTCTTTGGTGAGTCTCTAATTTTTGTAAAACTTTATTTAAAAAAAAAACTTGCCGATTTGTACACGCTTGTAACTAGAAAGATTTATAAAGTTTATCCATGTATTAAACGTTTTGACCAGTTTTAACTGACCAGCCTTTATGTGTATAGATAAAATGGACTCATGAAATGATGAACGTAATGAATTGTGCCGTGTTTCGATCTACTGACTTCCTTACTCTTTATAGATGGGGAATCGACTTCGATCTATATTGAAACTGTTTTATTTATTTGTATGATGTTTGTGTTTCAAGTCTAAGAACTTAATCTTGTTTATTGAACACAGCCCGCACCACAAATTAAGGGACGGACAGATACACATATAAGCACTTCAGGATGTCACGGATATTTTTATAATTTTCTGGTGTCGCCATAACTTTTTTGGTCAAAGAAGGTGGAAGCTTTATTTATCCTATGTTGCAAACAAAGATGTTCTGGTGGAATATTGTCTAGAAAAGTTTTCTACGTATTGACAATTATTTATGTTCATAAAAAATTGTACGTTTTTAAATATTTGCAAAATTTTTTACAGCTTTGGTGTATGTGTGTGTATGATTGTTGGTGCATGCTGGTTTTATTTGGTTCAGCTTTTCTTGTTTCGAACATTTTTTTAGATGCCGAACAGGTTTTCTTTTCCTGTATCTTACAGTGAACGCTTTATACTTCTTTTCCATGGAATATAAGTTGGAAAAGGGTTTGGAGTCAAACAATTTAAATGAAATTCAAATGGTAAACTATTAGATCTATGTGCTTTAAGAAAACGTGCGAATTTTTCTGCCCTTCAATTAATCTCTACATCTAGCATTAATAGTTTTAAGTAAACGGCACAATAGTCACTGCTTCATGTGTCTTAATCAGACGCGCTAGATCTAGATCTATTTACATTTACAGAAAATATATTTAAAGAAAAAGTTTATGGATGTCTCATATTATTTAAATGATTTATTTTTAGATTATGGTAATGAAAGATAGCAGTTTGAGTGGTCTGATACGGCCTTAGTTCATAGCGAGGAGGCGCCGATCTCAGCCCGGAATTTAGTGAAAACTATGTTTGTTGGGTAAAATTTCAGTAGAAAACTAGCCTCGTAAGTTATAAACTTTTATATATAGGCAAGAAAAAATGCTCTTAGGATGCCATTTTATGCTTGTTGTCATAAAAAGGAAGTTTGTTGTGACCAAAACTAATATGTCGGACGACCCTAGCAACCACAGAAACGTAAGGACAGAGAAATTGAAGTTTTTGCTCAGTCGGGACATCTGCGGGTCCTCATTAATTTGTGTCCCCCACTGTGAGGAAAGTGTGTTGAATTTGTGTGGCCTAGATTCTTCTGAAGTCTTCTCGTCACTCCTTGTTTAACTTTGTTCTGATTGGTTGCTTTTTTATAGCGCATTACTCATCACGTGTACAACGAATATTCTCATATGAGCTATGCTATCCCTTTTCTAGATAATTTGATGAGATTTAGTATAAATAAGAGTCGAATTTGTATCCAGTCAGTCAACCTACAGTGCGTCAGTGTACAGTGATTATGGAGTTAATCTCTTGATTAAATCGTTTGCAATTCTTACTATCGGACTTCAGACTTGTTTTCTACGGAGGATCGAGTGACTGGCTGTGCATATTTTCATACCCTTAGACAACAAAGCCAAACAGATCACCAAAAATATGTTACAGGGAACAAAAAAAAATATTGCAAGTTTTCAGATTTTTAGTTGTAGTAATTTGACAAGCCAGTGTCATCTTTGACATCATTCAGATATTACTTCAACAAGCCTTTTTTTTTCTTATCATGTTTGCAGATCAGTTGCATTTTTGGAAGCTGAATCACGGTTTGACTAAAAGATTAATTGATATGTATTCTTTTGCAATTAAAAAAATGTCACTAATAATTTCGATACTAAATTCAAGCCTCAGAGTTCACAAGTACAACATTTTTTGGAAAGCAGAAAATAAGAGCTTTCACGTAGATTTCTTTTTACATTTTTTTTAAATAATACTTCACACGATATTCTGTTTGTCTTCAAACAGCGATCTATGATTCGGACACGCATCTGATAAGGCATTACAATGAATTCTGTAAAGTTCTCGATATAGGGGGGTGACCGTTATAACAGTTATGACTCTTGATCTAACGCCAGTGCATGTGTACCCACTTTCGGTGCTCTAGGCATGAAGTAAGCGACTTTGTCTGTAACTTCGACGAATTTTGCACCAATAAAGTTGAGGTACTCCGAGGGGTACTTGGCTGGGAGAGCAGCAAAACTAAAGTTGTACAATCGGCTATTGGTCTCAATACCCAGCGTCAGATTGTAGCGGTCTGTACGGGCTACCTGGTGAAACAGCCACCCATTATTTCATGGTTTAGGGGAATGGGAACCAGACAGAAAAAAAAGTATAATCATTATTTAACGGAATAAAACTTACTTGAAAAAAAAGATTATAATCTTGCAAATTTAAGAGCAAGATGTACATTTCATGCAAGCAAACAAAAACCAAAAACCAAAAAAACAGGCTCAATAAGACTTTAAAAGAGGTAATTTTTAGTATTTGTTGGTATCCTTCCTACCATTTTTATCGACTGAAAGTCTCTCAGCTTGTTTGCATTGAATAAAAACATGTAAACAATTTATTTTATGCATGTATTTTTGGGATTCTGTATTCTGGCATACAGGCAATTTTCTTGCGCCAGACAGGTGAAAGTATAGAATATCCGTTATCGTTCAGGGAAGGCCGGGCATTTGTTAAAGTGGCGCTGTTGAATGTTTCTCAGAAATTGTTGCATAGGTCACAGTTTGATTGGATCGTCTGCGATAGGATGTGTTCTGCCCTCAGCCAACAAATTTCTGTTTAGTTTTTCTTAGGAAGAGGATTGTGACAATGTTTCTGAATTCTAAAATGCTTAACACGTCTTTGTCATATTGCTGTTCCTTAGGACTGCTGATCCTTGGTCTTCAAAATATTCTCCTATTTTTAGATATTTTTAGATCTTCGTTACTTACCAGCCACTGCTGCAGATCCTGGAATGATTTTGTTTTCAGATTATAAAAAACATTTATGTAGGGAAGGATACATACATCTCTGCAGTACTAAGACTTTCAAATATCAAGTATTATGTCCACGCAGAAGGCGTTCAGAGCTATTTTGTGGCAAGTGGCATGTATATTGAAGGCTTTGCGTCCATCACCTTGTAACATTTTTGCTTCTGAATCAAATTCGTCATGGGCGACTTTTAAATCTTGAAACGGCCAGCCATTATCGATATGTTCTTCCAGATCCTCCACCACTAAGTCTTTGATTTTCCTCCTCCAGGTCTATCTTCTCAGCGGCTGGTCCTGACCTTATTTATAGAGGCTGCGTCAGAGTTTGCTGACAGTCTGGTATACCATCATTGGCCCTGACCTTATTTATGGAGGCTGCGCCAGAGGTTGCTGACAGTCTGGTATATCATCACCTGACCCTGACCTTATTTATGGAGGCTGCGTCAGAGTCTCTGGCACTCTGGTATATCATCACCTGATTCTGACCTTATTTATGGAGGCTGCGTCAGAGTCGCTGGCAGTCTGGTATACCATCATTGGCCCTGACCTTATTTATAGAGGCTGCGTCAGAGGTTGCTGGCAGTGTGGTATATCATCACCTGACCCTGACCTTATTTATGGAAGCTGCGTCAGAGTCGCTGGTAGTGTGGTATACCATCATTGGCCCTGACCTTATTTATGGAAGCTGCGTCAGAGTCGCTGGCAGTCTGGTATACCATCATTGGCCCTGACCTTATTTATAGAGGCTGCGTCAGAGGTTGCTGGCAGTGTGGTATATCATCACCTGACCCTAACCTTATTTATGGAAGCTGCGTCAGATTCGCTGGCAGTCTAGAACACCATCAACCTGGCCCTCACCTGATTTGTGCAGATTGCGAATGAGCTAGCATGACGTTTTCCTTTTCTCTACTGTTTAGTGCTTTATAAAGTACTGGGCGGAAGAAGGGAAAAAACGGGATAAACCTTAATTAGCTCTAAAACTGGTTAGCGGTGAAGCTTTTGCAGATAATTAATTTACAATCACATCTCCTGCCTATCTTGAACATATTTTTTTTCCTCTATTTCTGTCTGCTTCTTGTTCGGAAAAGCACAAAAGCATACCATTATTTTGTCCACCGTAGCCCTCTATCTATTTCTTATAAGGCGATATGCCAAACGGCACCCATAGGCTTACAGCAAATATGATGCATGTAGAGTCCACAACTTTGTTTTTTGCTTCAAGGACTCTCATCAACATATCCTGTCCATTTTGAGCCTCTGGCAATGAGAAAAACAATATCATAACATATTAATGCTTCAAAAGATGGATATCGATGAAGCATGAAAATTTTTTTTATAATAATAATTTTAATTACAACTATTTTTTAAGAATTCTCAATTTATCTACTTATTATTGCCAGTCATCTATTTTCAATTAACTTAATTTTGTTGCTCTAATATTCAATCGCCATGTTGTTTTTAGCTACATATCCAAATTAGCCGACAAATTTTAAAACATCATATAAAGTCTAAACTTAGTAAGATGTATCAAACTATACAAGGCGGTGGTGTTTTTCAAATTTTGTACTCTTCATTTTCATTCTCACTATATTATCCTTAATTCATGCAACTTATACTCAAAACACGTCTTGAGTTCGATTAAAGAACTAATTAGATCTAGATCAAATTTACGTCAAATCTCTCAGGAAATAGGATAACCCTGAAAACTTTCAGCTTCTCAGTTCAGTAAGTTTTCGCTAGCAAATCAAACAGCAGCTGCTGTTTGTGCAGTGGGGAATCTTCATGTTTGTACAGCGTCCAAATGTACTCAACGGAAAACACTATTATTTTGAACATGAAAACAAGGTCCGGATTATTATTTCACATCAGGATAATGTTTCATACGTCCTCTAAATGTTTCTTTGTTAAATCTATCGAGAATGGTTCCAACAAATTAAATAGGACAATTTTAGAGACGATCTTATTAGATTATCAGTTACAGTACAGGTTGAAGGTCAATGTTAAATGATGGTCAGTCTGAAGACAGGATCTGAGCTCTAAAAATTTTAATCAAGAAAGCGAGGTTTAAAAAAAAAAAATTATAATTTATAGTCAGAGAGTAAGGAGAGAGAGAGGGGGAGAGACAGACAGACAGACAGACAGACAGACAGACAGACAGACAGACAGACAGACAGACAGACAGACAGACAGACAGACAGACAGACAGACAGACACAGACACAGACACAGACACAGACACAGACACAGACACAGACAGACAGACAGACAGGCAGGCAGACAGAAACAGAGTGCAAGAGACAGAGACAGAGAGAAAGACAAAGACAGACAGAGACAGATAGAGACACAGAGAGACAGAGACAGAGGGAGACAGAGAGAGACAAAGACAGAGAGAGACAGAGAAAGGGACAGAGAGAGAAGGATAGAGATAGAAGCTTAATTATTTCCATGCCGAACGATTTGAGATGCGCCAATCACTAATCACTGACAAGAAATCCAGGTGGTTTGTGGAGTGAACCAATGCAGCCACCTAAGAAACCGTCTCTACATTTATTCATCTGAACGTTTCTCTGGGCTTTATAGAGCGATAGCCAACTTTTGAAGAACCAACCGAAAGAAACTTCATTCACCTGACAAGACTAGCGGCAGCTTCAGCACTCGAAAATCTAGAAACGCAGTTCAAGATTGAATTCTATTACATTTAATAATTTCGAGAAGGAGACAAATGGTGACTTAATTCTTAAGATGGCGCCAAGCTGTGTTTCTATTGTTGACAACTAACATATTGATGAAATAATTTCAGTTCAAAATTTCAAGTTAGGAAACTCTTCTTTCTTTAGTTAAAGCTTTTTCATAGAGATTTATATTGGTACACTCTGCCCTTAAGATGAAAGTTTTACAGAACTAAACTCTAGACATTTCTGGTTCGAATGTTTTCGTCAGATGAGTTTTTATGATATTCTCTGCCGTTAAGATAAGAGTTTTACATAACTTTACTCTAGACATTGCTGGTTCTGGCATGGTGTTTCCGTCAGGCCAAAACTAGAGTATGCTTATTTTGGAACCAGTTTAGTCATACAACAATAAACCTCCTCATATACTGACAAGGCTTGCCTGAAATATCGAGTTTTACAAAGAGTCTTTAATGTGATTGGAATTTTTACCACTTAAACGTTGTTATTGTTGTTTGTTGTTTGTTTGTTTGTTTGTTTCTTTTTTTTGGGGGGGTTGTTTTTTGATTTTATATATATATATATATATATATATATATATATATATATATATATATATATTTTATTTTTGATTGTATATATATATATATATATATATATATATATATATATATACTTAACACTGAAATTTTAAACCTTTTACCACATTTTTTCTCATTTGTTTACTCCAAACATACATTTCATTTGACTCCACTACCCCGATCTTCATACAGATATTATTTAGACTTGTACAAGTCTTACTAGTATGGTTCATCTGCTTCTTCTCGAAGCGTATGACAATTGGTTTCTCTCTCGGTAGCAGGTGGATTTCCTGGTGAGTGGTCTTCAGTTCAGTGTAGAGGTCTACCATGCCGTAAGTCAAGGACACCCTAGGATCACGATTGAACACCAGACGCTTGGTCATAACCACCTACACGACACGCACATGGAAAAATACTGATGCGTTCAAATAATATTACTCTTTTCGCAGATGTAAGAGAGTTTTATGTAATACAAAATATTTATTTTACTGGGGGGAAAATCAGAAGTTAACATCTTTACGCTAAATTTAATGGCTGAAAATAGCGACGATAGTAGTAAAATAGTAAAATGAGTAGTAGTAGTAGTAGTAGTAGTAGTAGTAGTAGTAGTAGTAGTAGTAGTAGTAGTAGTAGTAGTAGTAGTAGTAGTAGTAGTAGTAGTAGTAGTAGTAGTAGTAGTAGTAGTAGTGGTGGTGGTGGTGGTGGTGGTGGTGGTGGTGGTGGTTGTGGTGGTAGTGGTAGTGGTAGTGGTAGTAGTAGTAGTAATAATAGTAGCAGTATTGTAGTGGTGGTGGTAACAGCAGCAAAATCAGCCAAAGTGCTAAAAAGATTTTCAGTTTTTAGCCATTAATAATTTAAGCAACTGTGTCAATTGAAGTGCTGATGATAAGCTTCCGATCACAGTCAATCTCTATTCACCACGTTGTTAATGAGGTTGTCCTCTCGCCTTAGTCTTGTATTACTAAGTCCATGGAATGAAAGTGTTCCCACAACAACTTCCCATGGTATGAGTATGCTTGCTCGAATGACCCCCATATGTGCTTCCAAAAATACAGAGGACCCATAA
>JAWDGP010006765.1:7500-14836 GCA_033675545.1 Elysia crispata | reverse complement strand
TCACATTTGTTGTGGCATTTATTAATTTGCCTTGGATTACTAGCACTCCTACTAACACTACCATTTCCACTATACAGCCACTACTTCTGACACCACTCAACCTTTCTTTACTCCTACAACTTACAGTTACACTGCTGCATTTACAACCACCACCACTACAACTAGACCTAACAGTACGAATGCTACTACTGCTACCTCTCCCTCCCTGTTTTTCTTCTGTTCTTCCTGTTGCTGTGGGAGTGCTAATTGTACAAGATATATATCTGTGATATACCTCTCTCCTCTTTGTTTTCTTCCTTATAATTGTTCAAAGAAACCTTCATCTTGTAAACTTTCAAGGGAATTCTGCAGTTTTCACCCTCAATAGGATGATATTATTTTTTTTTTAGAAATCGTAACTTAAAATTCATCTAATTATCTTAAAGTGTAATGTTCCAATGAACTTTGAGAAAACAGAAAACAATGATGTATGAGTTATTTTCTTTTACATTTAGTGGCCAGAAAAAATGAGAAAAAAATTAATTTGACATGGCAAGATCTGTTTGGGCGCAAAAATTAGCAATAAAAATATAATTCAGATTTTCTTTTTCAATGTTGTATTTTGTAGATTTTGAGCGTATGATGAACCCATTGCTTTATTTACTAATTAATTTTCAACTTGATACATGTGTATAATATGTCTGTATTTGTGTGTTGTATGTTTGTGAAGCAATGCCACAAAATGAGACGTTTTGTGGCACATGACTACTTGGAAAAATGCCATTTTTCTCAGGAAGGTTTGAAATACTCGCTATTTAAAGTGCTTTTACTTCTGAAACAATATGAAAGTTTGGAATTAGTATAAAAAAGTGGAAATTTCAAGGGTTCTTAAAGAAAATTGCATTTACCCTAACATTTCTCTGCCGCAAAACGTTTCATTTCGTGACATCGCTACATATATAAGTAAAACTTTTTACACCTATGAGAGCATTGATGATGATGATTTACAAATTTCCCTTTACTTTTTAAACATCATAAGTTTATATCAACTCATTGCTGCGTGGGATTACCATGGTTTTTTTTTAAAGTATTATTCTTTACATTTTTAGCCAGTGTATTACATTTAAAATTGTTATTAGAATACATACCCCTACATTGTATTATCTTCAATGTCCTTGAAACGGACAATGGCTTGTTGTTCATGTACACAATCATTACAGAGTATAAGAGTATAAGACTGTGACCAATGGAAGAGATAATTTTTTTAAATTTTCTAATATTGTCGGTCATGACACTTTTCTTTCGTCTGGTCACAGATTACAGGGTTGTGATGTTCTCAGTGAAGAAGCCATTCAGAAAGGTAACCAGACGTATTGAACAGTGCAGAGGTGTGGAAGGAAACCTACATAATCAGATTGCACATTGTCACCAAGCCTTAATCAGTCCAAGACTCTAAACATTATACATGATAAGAGAAGATAACACTTCAACAACAATTTATGCTAAATTCAAAGGAATTTTGTTAATTTTTTTAATTTAAATAGAAGAAAAATCCTCATTTTTATATAAATTCATTGTTATAACGTTACTATTGAATTACAACATTATATATTTCATGTCCATTTTCTTGTTAAGATTCTTCAGATGCTTTACAACCTCAAAGTTTTCTTTTGGAACTATACATAGACGGTCAAGTCAATTACATGTACATGGCTGATTGGATGGATTTCATCACTATACTGGTTGTCCTAGACAAGGATTGATCCTTATTATCTGAGCCATGTGGCGTCTTCCCTTCCCAACCTTGTTTTCAAGATATACCTTTGAGAGATCAACTCTCTGGTAGTGTGGCATTCAGCTATTCAGTATTATCTTGATACCATCTTTTAAATCTTTGGTTTCCTTGTCAGCCCCCTATCCTTCCCTCCAGGAATACCTTTAGTTTACCAACTTGCAATATATCTAGAAAAAAAACTAAGTGCCAAAACTAAATGTGGGCAGGATTGGGAAGAAAAATTTACCATTAAAACATAATCATGAGTTATGCTAAAGATTTAAAAGTTTAATTCCTTCTGTTGTATAAGAACATCTCGCCAGACAAATGATAAAGAATGAAGAAAACTAATTGATAAACATGGTATATTGGTCTTGACTTTCTCCTTAGTCCTTTACTATTTTCGTGTATATGTTTTAGACAGTGAAATGAGTATCATAAACAATTTGTGAATCAAAGGGAGACATTGAAATGTACTTGTAATTCAATGGGACTTGGCCAGTTTCAGTGATTGTTTTCCACATTTTCCACAAATTTCACATTTCTCACCTTCCAGCAGCACTGTGCAAACATGGAAAGGAGTTACCTACCTTTTGCGTGTATTAAACGATTTTTTTTTTGAATGTTTAAAAAAAGCATGATGATTAAAGAGCATAAATTGAACTTTACTGCTCTCTGAGTATATTTGGTTCATAGACATTGATTTTTTATATTCTTTTTTTTTTCTCATATATTCCATGGTTTTAATATTAAACGCATAATACAGTTTTTGTACTGTATATTATTTTACCCTTTTTAAATAAACTACCCCACAAAGTGTATACATGTAGTTTCTTACATTGATCTGTCCTGTGTTGTGTAATATGCATTTGAAGAGATGAAACAATAGTTCACACCCACAAAGTGAGAGTGAGAGTGAGTGAGTGAGAAAGAGAGAGAGAGAGAGAGAGAGAGAGAGAGAGAGAGAGAGAGAGAGAGAGAGAGAGAGAGAGAGAGAGAGAGAGAGAGAGATTTACAAAGATCTGCATGGGAAAGAAATATTTTAAATTTTATTCTTCAAAAAAATTTTTTAAGAAAAATAAATTCCCCCCCCCCCTTTTCCCCCCCTTTCCACGGACACACACACACAAAAATGAAAGAGAGAGAGAGAGAGAGAGAGAGAGAGAGAGAGAAGAAAATTATATACAAGAATCTGCATGGGGAAGAAATATTTTAATTTTATTCTTAAAATAAAAAGAAAACAACAACAACAACAACAACAAAAAAAAAAATCTCATAATACATGTAATAATAGATTTACAAATAAAAAATTATTCAAGAAGTACAAAATTGAAGAGGTGTTCTCCAAAAATTCCTCGGACTTACAACTACAAGGTGAACCATAAATAAACAATGAATTGAAAATTGTTATCTAACAATTCACATTCATTAACTACAGTGCAGTGTTTTTTTTTAATACCGTATACTACACCAAAAAGCATTTCTTGCAGGGTTTTTTTTTCTTCTAATATTTGTCGTGGAAATTCGAAAAAAAAAAACCATTCTCAATGACCCTCACGCTGGTTGTTACAGAAAACAGAAAATTTATTGTGATTGTGAGTAATGCAAGCAGTTCCAGTTTCAAGAGACACAGTGGCTGATTTCGAAATAGAGGTTCAGAGGAAAGTATCAATCTAAACCTGGGCACGAGAATACTTCAAAATGAGTAGGAATTCATACCTAGACGTCAAACCTTTCAAGTTTGTGAATGGCCTAAATTTTTAGGAATGGTAATTCTGAACATCCACCGAATCCTCCTTCAATCTTAAAATTAATTATTTTTTTAAATACTAGCGTTGTCGTCTTCGTCATCATCCTCCCTATTTCTTCATCATCTTCACTGTTGTTGCTATCTCTCTCTCTCTCTCTCTCTCTCTCTCTCTCTCTCTCTCTCTCTCTCTCTCTCTTTATATATATACTTTATTATATGTATAACCAAAGAAAAGGAATTCGATCGGGGCTCTGTATTTAAGAACTTCAAGGATAATTTTGAAACTAAAAAAAAGGTTAAATTCTACAGGGTGAGAATATATTTTAAAAATGATCTAAAAATTTCTACAATTTTTCAGCATAATTAATAATGTAAGGACCAAAGGCCCAGAAGCCAAGAAGTCCAATTTATTTAATTCTGACAGGAAGAGATAGCCACCACGTCATTGCCCCATTAATAACACTTTGTAAGCTGCTTCTAGAAAATTCATAAAAATTCTTATCTTTTGTCGATCATTAACACCATTATTAACCCAAGGATATTAAAAGGCTTTAATGACTTATAAACTTTTTTAATGTTTTTGTCGTGAGAGTAAGACTCACAAAGTATATATATATATATATATATATATATATATATATATATATATACTCTTGCACTACCGGAGATGTGGGGACCGTTATATGTTTTTTCAAGCGCAATGTGGGAACTTTGATTTTTTTTTGGGAACCCAAAAAGTTCCCATAAACCATTTGGCTGAAATTTTGTCAGAATGACCTATGGGGTATAATCGATACACAGCCAAAAGTTCCCAAAAAAGGTTAAAATTAATGCGGTTACCTCCCTTCACAGTATTTAGTTATCAGTGTCTATTTTTAGAATGAGGCCAAGACTTGCGATCAGCCGCTTTCTGACAGTTTCGTCTCCTGAAGCGGAGGTCATAGGTCGTAGTTGACTTGGGACTTCCAACTATGAGCTCCGCCTACAAGTCATTTCCGGTTTCCGTTTATTTAGTACAAATACGTACGAATGCTCACGCCGAACCAAACTTACTGGAGAAATGGTAAGTAATGTAAGAGATATTTTTATGCGATTGTCATTGAACTTTCGTTTAAAAAGTATTTTAAAGTGCGATTAACGGGTTTTAAAAGCATGCATGTGTTTTAGCAATTTCATACACTAATACTCTTTCGAACACTGTAGTGTTAGAAATCTCGAGATCTAGATCTAGATCTAATCTAATCTAATCTAGATCTAAGTTTAGATCTAGTAGATCTAGATTTAGATCTAGCAGACCTAGATTTAGATCGAGATCTAGGCTTGCCTAAAATCTTTGTCTAGCTATTATCTAGATCTAGATCTAGATCTAGAATCTTTTCATCCAGTATATTATAAAAATGACTTTTTTCAGCAAATTTTTAAGTAGCTTTCACTTTATGCTAGCATAATTACTCTAGATCTAGTCCCAAAGTTATTTAAGGATGGTGGACCTCTCAACTATAGCATGAACAACGACCCACACCAAACAGTGCGGTCCCGGCTCTTTTGTTTACATGACAGCCATATTGCCGGATACGATACTGGAAAAAAGCAAAACAATTTGAATAATTAAAAGGCTGCTTCTTTGTTGTTTTTTCTTCAATACATGTTATATATTTTTGACTCCTGTTTTTTTCCTTCGAGTTGAGTATTCAAGACTGGTCGATAATCATGCTAATGCGTCCAGTATCCAATATGACTGATATGTAAACAAAAACTGCACTACTGATAAAGAATTCTAGATGGTGTGGGTTCCTGTTACAGTCGAGAGGCAAATTCATTAATCCATTTGAGTTATGGAAAGATAATGTGATCCTCTATGATTTTGGGTTAACAATTCTGGGGTAGAGCAACAGTAGAAAGGCAATAAATAATTAAATAAGAACTTAATTATAGTGATAGGGAATTTAACATTCTTGACACATTTAAACTGTGCCTCACAAGGGAAATAATGTTCTTTTTATACAAAGCCCCATGCTCAAGTTAAATATTCTAACGCAATATCTCAATCAACGAATTGTTCTCTACAAACATGAAATTGAAAACCATGTGTAGCATCAACAATAAACAACACCCCCCTCTCCCTCCCCCTGCACACACACACGGGCATACAGACATGTATACTCACTTTCTTGATTTCACATTTTTTTTCTTTCCTGGCTGACTAGCATTAGGCTAAGCTTTGTAGACGGGGCCGAGTTAAACAAAAGACTCTTCAATCATTATTTTACAAGCCCCTTTGCATGCATCAACTAAATAGTATTAAAGATAACCTTAGCTCACTTAATGTAATAAGGTAGGATTCAAAAAGTTATACAACACTGGCTATCACTGCGACCGTAGTGAGGCATGTGATAAACATCTATAACAGCACTGCCTCCTGAATAATCCATTTGAATAGATTGGGTTGTTGAACCAAAAACTCAGCAACTGAAAATACCCAATCATGTTATCAGACCTTGAAATGATCCATCACCTAGAGAAAAAAGTTTGAAGCAACTTACTTCTCCCACAGTATACTGACATTGATTCAACTCATATAGCTTTTCTTTAATTCTTTGAATCAGTGCTTATGTCACTTAAACCTCTATACAATTGTTGAGATTCTGGGGTAAGGGGATGGAGATCGACTCATATTCACATCCAGGTAGTCAGTGTTTTCAGTGAATTCTTTAAGTCAGACTGGTAAATTACATACATGAAACAGACAGGTAGAGTAAATGCTTTGCATGCACAACACACCTGTTATATACTTGGTCCATATTAGTCTTTAAAAAGCCTTAACTTTTTTCAAGGCCGGAAACCAATTCCTCTAAAATCAGTAAATACGGCATAGATAGGCCTGTTTTAATGACATTTCATATAATAACTTCTAAGAAGATGCAAAAAAAGTAAGTGAATTTTGTGAGAATAAAGGAATTTAAGAATTGTGTTATTTGCTTTCAGGCTGCCTCAGCTTTGTTGGAGGATGAAGTTTCTCAAGAGTAACCATTCAAACAAGCCTATATCTGTGAGTAGTGAAAAAGATATAATCAAACTTGCTACAGATAGTATTGGGTAATAAAAATGATTTTGATGAAATAAAAAAGTATAAATATAAGGAATTACTCCAGACCATATCATATTGTGATTATGTAGTTAAACAGACATGTGAGTAAGAAACCAAAAGGAGAGTTATTATTATTTCAGTTATAGAACATTTGTCTTTAACATAACTGAAGTGCTGTTCTCTCCTTCATTAAAGCTTTAAGTATTAGTAGGTTACTTTGTTTCTTATATTTTTAAGAGCTTATTGTTTATAATACTAATGTGCACTGCACTTAAAGTCTGAAGACAAAGAAACTTTTTAAATATATCCTTTTTTGAAGTTTTATTAGGAGAGTGCTTTTGCAGACTACAAAAGTGCTGTATATTACACATGCTAACATGAAGGACCAAGATTTGAGTTATGATAGGGGTCTGTGAAATTCACTTAATTTTCCATTAATCTTACTTTATTAAAATATGAATTGTCTTCAACACATGTGTTATTTTTTACTGTCTTGAAAAGCAAAACAATTGAAAATCATGCTGCCCCATAAATCTTATCTATGAATTTGGGAGTTAAGTAGATCTTGAAATGCAGATTATGGTTCAGATACATGTCTCTTTAAGTTTGTTCTTTTTATGCTATTTTGCATATAATGTCGTTAAGATGCATTACTCCGATTATTCTTATTTCTTAGGTATCCACTGTGCCGACTGTGAGAAGAGCTGCACCAGGCAAATTAGACAAACAACAGTTCTGCTTCTAC
>JAWDGP010006763.1:787500-792691 GCA_033675545.1 Elysia crispata | reverse complement strand
CTCAGGCTTATTTAGGTGCTGTGAAATTCTCATTGTCTAAAGGAAGTAAAAGTAATAACTCCTAAAACTGTACATCATTAGTAAATCTACAGTTTCCGATCTTTCAGGTTATACCGAGATATTTTTAATCCAAATCTCAAAGTATATAGATACCCAAGATGTATGTCTGTCTTACCCGAAACCTATGATTTTCTACTCTTTCTTTTTCTAAAAAGAATTTCACTGATGCTGCTATATCTGTAACAAGATTTTCTAAGATTTGCACAAAAAAATTCCTTCCTTTCTGTCTAAATTAAAAAAATCCTGCAACATCCACAGAAGGATGGCCAGATGGTAAAGAGTCTGACTGCATCCCTGGTCAGTCGGGAGGAAGAGGAGAGACACCAGAGGAATCTTAATGACGATGAACAACTCAAAAACCAAATAGCTGAGGTCGGTGTCAGGTACAAGTTATGGTACAACCTAAAAAAATAAAACCGTACTTCTCTTCTCTTGTGCATTTCCAAGTAAGATTCCCAGGGAAACAAGGAAGATATTTTACATAGCTGAGACATTCTGTGTTTCACTTTTTTACATTATAGAGCTAAGGAAGCATTTCACTAGACAGCCTTTGTAAGGGTTTAGTGTTCTATGCAGGGATTAGGTCAAATGTCATACAAGCAATCCTGTCTTAATCCCTATGGGGCTCAACAGAGTCTGAAATTGTATTTGCATCGAAATTTTTATCTGATAGAGGTTCAAGAACTGCTAAAATTATACAGTAACACTTCTCTTTTCCACCCTTATTTGTTGCAATACTCATAGCATTTGATTTTCTACTCAAAGATCTTGTGGGGAAGTCAGACAAGAAACTCAAGTTCATTTTTTTCCTCCTCATGTTTGCTCATAAGAACGGTCCATCTGTATTTTTTTTTTCAGATGGAGGAATGAGTGAAAGAACCAAAGCACAAGCTGCATTAGAAAACAGGAAACATGCATACTTGTAACTCAGCCACCACATGTATGACTCTCTCTACAGGCCCCAGCACCAATATAACAACAGCACCTGCTGCTGCTGCTAAAGGGATCTGTCATTAGCGAATACTATCCACCCCATCTGATAGGGAGTTACCTGTCAAACATCCAGTGATGAAAGTGGAAAACAAGGTCCATCAGCTCAGGGCTATCTCTTGAACAGCTGGACCTTGGTCAGCTTATTCAACTGAAAAAAGCTCATTCCCACTCGTTTTTGCTGGGGAGGCAGTTCCAACAAGTCAAAGTGTTTTTTTTTATCCTCATGCCCTGTGCATTTTTCTGGAGTAGAGACAAATATAACAAATTTTAACAATGAAGGACGTATGAAGCAAAGAATAATGTCATCAAACAAAACAAAGTATGATCAGCAAAAGTCAATAATGGTTCGAGGACAGAGAGTAAAAAAAAAGATAGTGAATGAAGAAAGAGATGGCTGAAAGGTACTTGATAAAGACAAAAATAGATAATCGAGGATAGGAAAGACACAAAAGAGGATGAGGAGTGAAAGATGGACGTTAGAGAAAAGATTATGTTTGACACTGGTGGAGGGAGACAGATAGAGGATAGAGCTAAAGAAGGGAGGATTGAGTACATAGATAGAGGACTAGGGATGGTAAATTTTTATATAGAAATGGAGGGAGGGAGAATGAAGGAATAAAATTTCTCAGACTATCCTGCAGATTTTAATTCTTGTCATGGACTATTTCACGCCATTCAGGATATCCTTTTTTATTTGCTTGTTTATGAAAATGTGCAATAGTGCAATATCAAGCATATTTTTTTGATACATGTGATAAATATTGTTTTGATGTGAACGGCAGTTTTAATTTTCTCTTTGAATTCGGCTGCCTTTTTTTAGTGATGAAGATTTCATTTTGAAATAAGATTAATTATTTAAGGAAGAATCGAAAAAATTTGGTCAAGGGGGTAGGAAAGCATGAATGAAGATAATAAATGCAAAAAATATACATTCTTTGTAAAATTTTTATGTTTTTTCCCATTGCCTTTGCACTGTGACTCTGTGTTGTGCAATAATTAGCGTTTTTTCCTTGATTGTGATAAGAGTTGATGTGTGTACATGTGATATGTTAAGATGGGAATTATATAAGCCTTGTTTCCATATTTTATTTCTATTAAGGGAAATCTTCTTCCTGTTTTCTTCTGTAGAAAGTTAAGGGAAAGAAGATTAGCTTCTGCCTTGGAGATTTGCATTCTCTCATGTAGTAAAACAATTTTAGCAAGAATATTACTTATGTTTAGTCTTTCGTATAAAAAAAACATGAATGTTTCATTATAGAAAATGAATAGTCCACTTTATATCAATATTGATTTTTCTTTTTTTGTTTTTGTTTTTTTATCATTCACCTGTAGTGAGCGAGAGAGAGGGACAGAGACAGAGACAGAGAGAGAGAGAGAGAGATATTTGATTAAAAGACTAGGACTACAACAACATGCTCCTTTTTAATTTGTTCCCCTTACAATATTTCTTTGGCAGACAACAATCTGTATTATTTTATTCTTTTATTAAAATAAAGGTTAGATCAGTTCTTTAGAAAAGTCTTGTTTCCATATTTTATCTGTATTAAGGGAAATCACCTTCCTGTTCTGTTTTATAGAAAGTTTAGGGTTTGCATTCTTTCAGGTAAAAAAGTAATTTTAGCAATAACATGACCTAGGTTTTTATCATTTCATGAAAAAAAACAACAAAACATGAATGTTTCATTACAGAAAATGAATACTCGCTTTAATATCAATATTGTTTTTTTTATTTGTTTTGTACGATTCACCTTAATATTTGTAATAATGAATTGTCATTTTAATAGGTGCCCTTATCTCAAGAGAGAGAGATATATTTGATTACAAGACTAGGACTACAACAACATGCTCCTTTTTAATTATTTTCCCTCAGTATTTTTGGCAGGCAAAAATCTGTATTATTTTATTGTTTTATTAAAAAAAAAGGTAAGGTCAGTCCATAAGAAAATTAACTGCTTGATAGCGAATTTGTGTGCCGAAAGTTGGATTAAGCATCTAGGAGTTTGAATGATAACAAAGTTATTAAAAGGTAATAACAAATACCATTTCCTTTGTTAATGAGATATATTACTTCCCTTGATATAGTCAAAATGTTTTATGAGTTTGTTGCCTGTTTAGTTGTTTATTTTTTTGTTTTTGTTCTGTTTTGTTGGGGTTTTTTTATTACTATTTCTTTTGTCACAATTTTATTACAGCTACAAGTTTTATCTCAGTAGTAAAGATGCAAAAAGGCCAGTCTTTTAATCAACTATGTAAACCAATTATTGGGGATGAGGATCAGGGATTAGCGATATAAATGTTTATTGATCAATCTTCTAGTAAAAATATCAATCCTTAAGTTAAACCAATATTGCCATGGCTTAGATTACTTTGCTTCCAAAGATCTCATGTTGTGTGTTACTCATTAAGTCCTGCTAAAAACTCTGTTTTCTTTGAACACTCCTCTCTAACTCTCTCTCTCTCTGTCTCTGTGTCTGTCTGTCACTCTCTCTCTCTCTCTCTCTCTCTCTCTCTCTCTCTCTCTCTCTCTCTCTCTCTCTCTCTCTCTCTCTCTCTCTCTCTCTCTCTCTCTCTCTCTCTCTCTCTGTCTCTGTATCTGTCTGTCTGTCACTCTCTCTCTCTCTCTCTCTCTCTCTCTCTCTCTCTCTCTTTCGGTCTATTTGGAAGCTAGTTTATCTCGCTACACCTTACATGTTACGCATCTCTTATATAGTGACAAAATAGACTGTGTTGTATGTCTTTCGAACATCGGCTTTAGATTTGTATTATCATCGCTTGTCTTTTATTTTGTGTTTTTTCGACCACCATTTATGTTTTGGTCTCATTGACTGTGTCTCTAGTATATCTCTTTGCGACATGTGGGTGCTTCCGAAGGAATGACGGAATTGGGGGTCCGGGAAATGGGTGTAGGTGAGCACAAAAAAGCGATTTTTCAGCCTTTATTCCCCACCACCATCTGAATGGCTACCTCTATGATACAGAATACGAATGACTTTAAACGAACAGTTTATTGTCTTCGTATAAAATCATGATTGAGATCGATATATTAAATTTGTTTTTTTTTAGTTTTTCTTCTTCATTTAAAAAATTTATGTACGTGTATTACCTCAATTATTTAGTTTAATACAGTTTGTGACACAGGCATCCAAAAAAGACACATTTTGCATTTTTTTTTCTTTTTTATAAACTTATACATGAGTTGTCGTTAATTTTACATTTCAGCAGTTACTTTCCTCTATACGTAAGGCCGATCTAGATTGCTACACGTATTTAAAAGAGTTCATGCCCTTACTGAGTGCAAAAATCGTGAGACAATTTCTTTCTATTCTTCTTGGTTCGCTTCTTTCAATCTAGCTCTCTTTCTCTATCTCTATCTATCTTCCTCTCTGTCCCTATAATTCATTCTCTCTTACTCTCTCTCTCTCTCTCTCTCTCTCTCTCTCTCTCTCTCTCTCTCTCTCTCTCTCTCTTTCTCTATCTATATATCCCTTAATATCTTTAAGTCTGTATATAACTTAAACTATCTCAATTCCTGTCCGTCCTTACCTCTTTTCTTTTCGAATTAATTTCCATTCCACGCTCTCTCTCTCTCTCTCTCTCTCTCTCTCTCTCTCTCTCTCTCTCTCTCTTTCTCTCTCTCTCCCTCTCTCTCTCTCTCTCTTGTTCGCCCGCTTTGTTTCTTTTTTCTACTCTTTGCGACTCGTTCTTTTTCCGGTTTATGTTCCGTATAGGCTCTCTTTATCTTTTTATCTCTCTCTATTTCGCTCTCTCTAACTCTCACTCTCTCTCTCTCACTCTCTCTATCTATGTGCCTCTCCTTCTCTTTACTTTCGGCGTTTTATCTCATTTTGGATTTTTTTTTTTTTTACCTTTTTGTTCGTTTTTAAATCAGTGTATTACTGAGTCTTTTATTGTAATTGTGTTTTGCTTTTTCTGCAATCCCTTTCTAGTTCTTCCTCATTCATTTTATCTCTCTTTTTGTCTCTCTTTCTGTCTCTCTCTCTCTCTCTCTCTCTCTCTCTCTCTCTCTCTCTCTCTCTCTCTCTCTCTCTCTCTCTCTCTCTCTCTGTCTTGTCTTTGCCTCCGTCATGTCATTTTTTTAAACCATTTTTTTATTGTTATTCTAAAAGATGTGTCCATG
>JAWDGP010006763.1:762500-782500 GCA_033675545.1 Elysia crispata | reverse complement strand
GCGGCATGTGGAATGAAACGGTGATCATTCCGAGGAATTCCTGAAGACCTTTGACGTTGTGCGGTCGCGGAAAGTTTTCAATGGCTCTGACTTTAGAGGGCAGTGGAATGGAACCGCTTTCAGACACTTGATGGCCTAGAAATTCAATGGACTTCTGGCCGAAAATACATTTTTCTAATCTAACAACCAGTCCAAAATCTTGTAGGCGTCTGCATATAGTTCGAAGTTCTAACATGTGCTCCTCCTCTGAAGAGCTTGCTATCAAGATGTCGTCCAGGTAGACAAAAGCACAGTTAACATCCTGCAGAACCGTGTCCATCAGTCGCTGGAATGCCTGTGCTGCATTTTTCAACCCAAAAGGCATCCTTAAAAATTCATAAAGACCGAAAGGTGTGATGATAGCGGTTTTCGCAATGTCATCTGGGTGCATGGGGATTTGATGATAACCGCGCACAAGATCGATCTTGGAAAAGATTACTTTGCTGGATAGCTTTGCTGAAAAGTCTTGAATGTGAGGTATGGGGTATCTATCGGGGGTTGTTGCGTCATTTAGGCGACGATAGTCTCCGCACGGGCGCCATCCTCCATTCGGCTTTGGCACAATGTGGAGAGGAGAAGCCTACGGGCTGTTAGACTTTCTGATGATACCCATATGCTCCATCTCCAGGAACTCGCGTTTGGCAACAGCAAGCTTGTCCGTTGCTAGACGGCGGGCTCGTGCATGAATTGGAGCGCCGGTTGTTGGAACAAAATGTCGCACACCATGCTTGACGTCAGCCGAGGAGAAAGTCGGTCGTAAAATGTCTGGAAACTCGTGAAGTATTTTACGAAACTTGTTCTCCTCTACTTCCACCGGAGCAAGTTCGTTGACTGAGGTTTTGCTGACAGAGCAGGTGGAAGAAAGGTATGTATCCGCCTCGATGAGTCGTTGGCCTCGAAGGTCCACAAGGAGATTATGTTGGCGACAAAAATCAGCACCGAGTAGGGGACGTTTAACGTCGGCAATAATGAGGCAAGTCTAGTACAAGCGGTTATTAAAATACAGAGGGACGTTTCGCGACCCATAAGTAGAAATATGTGTGTCATTAGCTGCTTGTAAAGGCGGACCTGTTTCACCTGAGCGTTTGTCAAACCAGGTTGCTGGAACTACCGAAACTTGAGCCCCTGTGTCTACCAAGAAACGCCGCCCGGATTTGGTGTCAGTGATGAAGAGTTGTGGATCGCGCGGGCCAACAGATGGTGAAGCTACTGGTGGCCCGCCCTGGCGTTTCCCTGGTGTTTCTTCTTGGATTTAGCATGCTCCTTGCAGGTTGGACTGCACTTCTGTGCGGCAGCACCAAATCGTCTGTGAAACCAACAGACAGAGTCGACTTAAGGTAGTGCGTCTATTTTCTCACACCTCAATGAAGCTGTGTTGAGGGATAGGTTTCCGGCAATACACAGACGGTCAGCTTCCTCTGCCAGTTCCCGGTAGTCGGATGTTGTCGAGCTGGCTAAGGGGATACGGACATGATCCGGTAGCTGTTGCATGAAAACATATCTGAACAGAAAACAAGGTTTGTGTTCTCCGAGGAGTGAGAGCATTTTGTCCATCAACTCTGAGGGTTTGGAATCGCCGAGAACTCTCAGGCCGAGCAAAGCCGAGGCCCTCTCCTCTTCACTGAGGCCGAATGCACTCGTCAAAAAAGACTTAATAACTGGGTATTTTTTGGTGGTGGGAGGGTTGGTTATGATTGAGAGCGCTCTTGTTGCAGTTGTCGTGTCCAGTGAAGAAACAACATGGTAATACTTTGTTTCGTCTTGAGAAATACTTTTTAAGGCAAACTGAGCCTCAGCCTGGGCAAACCACGCAGAAGGACTTGACACCCAAAACGTGGGTAGTTTTAGTGCTACGCTTTCCACTGCCATATTGCTTTCAGGTTAGATCTAGGTCTAAATTCTACCAGAGGTTCATTATCGCTGCCGTAGATCTAGAGAACTTAGATTTATACTCAATAACTTTAAAAAACGAGATTCAATGATAGATCTAGTTCATAAAGACGCTATGAGCTGATCGGGGTCACCAATGTTACGAGTACAAACAATAGAAAATCCGTCTGGAATATCCTCACGACAAGCAAGACCAATAATAAACTCTTCATGTTGTAACAAAGCAAATTTGTGTCCATTTAGTTTAATAACTGTAGGCATAGACTGAGGCAGGAATTCCAGGCAGAAGTCTCTGATATCAATAATCCCACCAACAATGGCAATCTTCTGATCTCTTGAGTTCTTCTCGTAGGAAGAGTCTAACTCAGTAACTGTCACTGTCAGCACGGCTTGTAAACACACCAGGTAGTGTGTACACTACATAGCTGTAGTTGTAGTTGCAGTTGTAGTTTTACTTGAAGTTGTAGTAGTAGTTGTATTTGTAGTAATTGTAATTGCAGATGTAGCAGTCGTCGTTGTAGTTGTAGTAGTTGTAATTGTAGTTGTATTTGTAGTATATGAAGTTGTAGTTGTAGTAATAATTGTTATTGTAGTTGTAGTTGTAGTTGTAACTGTTGTAGTTGTAGCTTTAATTCTAGTTGTAGTTTTAGTTGTAGTTGTAGTAGTTGTAGATGTAGTTGTTGTTGTAGTTGTAGTTGTAATTGCAGTTGTAGCAGTTATAGTTGAAGTTGTTGTAGTTGTAATTGTAGTTGCAGTTGTAGTTTTAGTTAATGTTAAAAATGTAATTGTAGTTGATGTTGTAAATGTAGTAATAGTTGTAGTTGTAGTTTTGTTAGTAGTAGTTGTTGTAAATGTAGATATAGTTATAAATGTAGTTAATGTAGTTGTAGTTGTAGTAGATGTAAGTGTAATTGTAGTTGTAGTTGTAGTTTTAGTTGTAGATTTAGTTGTAGTTGTAGTTGTAGTTTTATTTGATGTTGTAGTTTTAGTTGTAGTAAGTGTAACTGTAGTTGTAGTTGTAGATGTAGTTGCAGTTTTACTTGTAGTTATAGTAGTAGTTGTATTTGTACTAATTGTAGTTGCAGTTGTAGTAGTCGTAGTTGTAGTTGTAGTTGTAGTTGTAGTAGTTGTAGTTGTAGTTATAGTTCTAATTGTAGTAGTAGTTGTAGTTTTAGTTGTTGAAGTTGTAGCTTTAGTTGTAGTTGTACTTGTAGTAGTTGTAGTGGTAGTTGTTGTTGTAGTTCTAAGTGTAGTTGCAGTTGTAGTTTTAGTCAATGTCAGAAATGTAATTGTAGTTGATGTTATAAATGTAGTTGTAGTTGTAGTTGTAGTTGTACTAGTAGTTATATTTGTAGTTGTAGTTGAAGTTGTAGTAGTTGTAGTTGTAGTTGTAGTTGTAATTGTAGTTGTAGTTGTAGTTGTAGTTGCACTTGTAGTTAAAGTTATAGTTGTATTTGTAGTTGTAGATGTAGTTATAGATGTAGTTATAAATGTAATGGTAGTAGAAGTTGTATTTGTAGATGTAGTTGTAGTTATATTTATAGTTGTAGTTGTAGTTGTGGTAGTTGTATTTGAATTTGTAGTTGTAGGTGTAGTTTTAGTTCTATATTTAGTAGTTATAATTTTAGTTGTTGTTGATGTTGTAGTTGTAGTTGAAGTAGTTGTAAATTTAGTTGCAGTTGTTGTTGTAGAAGTAGCAGTTGAAGTTGTAGTAGTTGTAGTTTTAGTTAAAATTTATATTGTAGTTGTAGTTGTATAATTTGTATTTGTAGATGTAGTGGTATTTGTAGTTGTAGTTCTAGTAGTTGTAATTGTAGTTGCAGTTGTAGTTGTAGTAGTCAACTACAACTACAACTACAACTACTTTAACTACATTTACAACCACAACTACAACTATAACTTCAACTACTAACATAACTATCACTACAACTACAACTACAACAAGTAAAACTACTACTACAACTTCAATTACAACTACAAAAAGAAAAACTACAATTACAACTAAAACAAGTACAAGTGCAATTACAACTACAACAAGTACAACTACAACTACAACTACAAAAGTTACAACTAATCTACAACAAAAAAAAACTACAACTACAACATCAACAAGTACAACTTCAATTACAACTACAACAAGTAAAACTGTAACTACAACTACAACAAGTATAACTACATAAAAAACAAATACAAGCACAAGTACAACTACAACTACAACAAGTACAACTACAACTATAACAAAATCAACTTCAACCAAAACTACAACAAGTACAACTACAACTACAACATGTAAAACTACATCTACAACAACATCAAGTACAAATTTAACTACAACTAGAACAAGTACAAGTACAACTACAAGTACAACAAAGACAACTACAACTACAATTACAACAATTACAACTAAAACTACAACTAGAACAATACAACTAAAACTATAACTACAACTTTAACACGTACAAATAAAAATACAACTACAAAAAGTACAAGTACAAGTACAACTACAACTACAATTAAAACAAGTACAAGTATAACTACAACTACAACAAGTACAACTACAACTATATTGACAACAAGGACAATTTTCAACTACAACAAATACAAGTACAACTAGAACTACAACAATTACAAGTACAAGCACAACTACAACTACAAAAAGTACAGTACAAAAATAACTATAACAAGTACAACTCAGCTACAACAAGTACAAGTACAACTACATCAAGTACAATTACAACTACAAATACAACAAGTACAAGTACAACTACAACTACAAAAAGTACAATTACAACTATAACAAGTACAAGTACAAGTACAGCTACAACAAGTACAACAACAACTATAACAAGTACAAGTACAAGTACAACTACAACTACAAAAACTACAACTACAAATAAAACTACAACAAGTACAAGTACAATCTACTACTACAATAAGTGCAGATACAAGTATAAAAAGTACAAGTATAACTACAACAAGTACAACTACAACTACAACAAGTACACCTACAACTACAACTAAAATAAATACAAGTACAACTACAACTACAATAAGTGCAAGTACAACTACAACAAATACAAGTACAAGTACAAGTACAAGTACAACTACAACAAGTACAATTACATCTACAACTACAAAAAGTACAAGTACAACTACAACTACAACAAGTACAATTACATCTACAACTCAAAAAGTACAAGTACAACTACAACTACAACAAATGAAACTACAACTACAATAAGTACAAGTACAAATTCAACTGCAATAAGTAAAACTACAACTATAACAAGTACAAGTACAACTAAAACTACAACTAAAACTACAACAAGTACAACTACAACTACAACAAGTACAAGTACAAATACAACAAGTATAAGTGCAACACCAAGTTCAACTACAACTACAACTACAACAAGTAGAAGTACAACTACAACTTTAACAAGTACAAGTACAGCTACAACTACAACAAGTACAAGTACAAGTACAACTACAACTACAACAAGGACAAGTACAACTAAAACAAGTAAAACTAAAACAAATAAAAGTACAACTACAACAAGTACAATTAAAACTACAACTACAACAAGTACAACTACAAAAAAGTACAACTACAACTACAACAAGTACAAGTACAAGTACAACTACAACAATTAAAACTACGACTACATCTGCAACAAGTACAACTACAACTACAACTACAATAAGTAGAAGTACCACTACAACTACAACAAGTACAAATAGAAGTACAACTACAACAAGTACACTATAACTAAAACTACAACAAGTACAAAAACAACTACAACTACAAAGAAAACAACTGCAACTACAATAACTACAATTACGACTACAACTACAACAAGTAAAACTACAACTACAAGAAGTACAAGTACAACTCTACAACAAGTAAAACTACAACTACAACAACAACAACAACAAGTACTTTGTAATTGGAATTTTACTTTTTGTAGTTGTAGTTGTACTTGTACTTGTACTTTTACTTGTTGTAGTTATAGTTCTAGTTGTACTTGTTGTACTTGTAATTGTACTTGTACTTGTTGTAGTTGTAGTTGTACTTTTACTTGTACTTCTTGTAGTTGTACTTGTAATTGTTGTACTTGTAGTTGTAGTTTTACTTGTTCTAGTTATAGTTGAAGTTGTACTTGTTGTTGATTTTTTTGTAGTTGTAGTTGTACTTGTTGTAGCTGTACTTCTTGTAGTTTTAATTGTTGTATTTGTAGTTGTACTTGTTGTTGTTGAAGTTGTACTTCTTGTAGTTGTAGTTGTACTTGTTGTAGTTGTTTTAGTTCTACTGAACTTGTTGTGTTTTTACTTTTTCTTGTTGTAGTTGTAGTTTTACTTACTTTATTTGTAGTTGTACTTGTTGTAGTTGTAGTTGTACTTGTACTTGTTCTAATTTAAGTTGTAGTTGTACTTGTAGTTGTAATTGTTGTAATTCAAGTTGTAGTTGTACTTGTTATAGTTGTAGTTGTACTTGTTGTAGTTGTAAATGTACTTCTTGTAGTTGGAGTTGTAGTTGTAGTTTAACTTGTTGTAGTTGTACTTGTAGCTGTAGTTGTACTTGTACTTGTTATAGTTGTGGTTGTACTTCTTGTAGTTTAAGTTGAAGTTGTACTTGTTCTATTTGGAAATGTAGTTGTACTTGTATTTGTTGTAGTTGTAGTTGTACTTGTTCTAGTTGCAGTTGTACTTGTACTTGTTGTAGTTGTAGTTGTAGTTTTAGTTGTACTTGTTGTAGTTGTAGTTATAACTGTTGTAGTTTTACTTGTACTTGTACTTGTTTTAATTGTAGTTGTACTTGTATTTTTTGTAGTTGTTGTATTTTTAGTTGTAATTGTTGTAGTTGTAAATGTATTTATACTTCTTCTAGTTGAAGTTGTAGTTGTACTTGTAGTAGTTGTAGTTGTACTTCTACTTGTTGTAGTTGTAGTTTGACTTGTACTTCTTGTAGTTGTTTTTTTACTTGTTGTAGCTGTAGTTGTACTTGTAGTTGTAGTTGTACTTGTTGTAGTTGTAGTTGTATTTCTTGTAGTTGAAGTTGAAGATGTAATTGTTGTAGTTGTCGTTGTAATTCTCGTAGTTGAAGTTGCAGATACACTTGTTGTAGTTGGAGTTGTAGATGTAGTTGACCTTGGTGTAGTTGTAGTTGTAGTTGTAGTTAATGTATTTGTAGTTGTACTTGTACTTGTTGTAATTATAGTAGTTGTACATGTTGTAGTGTAAGTTGTAATTGTTGTAGTTGTAGTTTTAGTTGTAGTTCTACTTTTTGCAGTTCTAATTGTACTTGTTTTATTTCTAGTTGAAGTTGTACTTGCTGTAGTTGTAGTTGTAGTTGTACTTGTTTTCGTTGTAGTTGTAAATGTACTTGTTGTATTTGAAGTTGTACCTGTTGTAATTGTAAATGTACTTGTACTGCTGGTAGTTCTAGTTGTACTTTTTGTAGTTAAAGTTGTAGTTGTAGTTGTACTTGTACTTGTTGTAATTGTTGTTGTACTTTTTATAGTTGTAGTTGTAGTTCTGATTTTTTTAGTTGTATGTGTAGTTGTACTTGTTGTAGATGTACTTGTTGTCGTTGTATTTGTTGTAGTTGTAGTTGTACTTGTTGTAGTTGTAGTTGTTCTTGTTGTAGTTGTAATTGTACTTGTACTTATTGTAGTTCTTACTTGTACTTGTAGTTGTAGTTGTCCTTGTTCTAGTTGTAGTTTTACTTGTACATGTTGTAGTCGTAGTTGTACTTGTTGTAGTTGCAGTTGTAAATGTACTTGTTTTAGTTGTAGTTTTACTTGTACTTGTTGTAGTTGTAGTTGTACTTGTACTTGTTGTAGTTGTAGTTGTACTTGTACTTGTTGTAGTTGTAGTTGTACTTGTTATACTTGTTGTAGTAAAATTTATAGTTGTAGTTCTACTTGTTGTAAGGAAGTAGATGTTGTACTGTTGTAGTTGTACTTATACTTAATTTAGTTGTAGTTGTAGTCGTAATTGTTGTAGTTTAGTTATAGTTGAACTTGTTGTAGTTGTACTTGTTGTAGATATAGTTGTACTTGTACTTGTTGTAGCTGTAGTTGTACTTGTTGTAGTTGTACTTGTACTTGTACCTGTTGTAGTTGTAGTTGTGCTTCTAATTTTTGTAGTTGTAGTTGTACTTCTACATATTGTAATTGTTGTAGTTGTACTTGTTGTAGTTGTAGTTATAGTTGTAGTTGTACTTCTTGCAGGTTTAATTGTACCCGTTTTTGTTGTAATATGAAGTTGATAATATACTTGTTGTAGTTTTCGTTGTACTTAATGTAGTTGTAGTTGTAGTTGTACTTGTTGTAGCTTAGTTGTAGTTGTCCTTGTACTTGTTTTAGTTATACTTCTACTTGTTGTAGTTGTAGTTGTAGTTGTATTTGTTGTAGACGTAGTCGTAGTTTTACTTGTTGTAGTTGTAGTTGTACTTGTACTTGTTGTAGTTGTAGTTGTACTTGTACTTTTTTGTAGTTGTACTTGTTGTAGTTGTAATTTTATTTGTTTTAGTTGTACTTGTTTCAGTTGTACTTGTACTTGTTGTAGTTGTAGTTGTACTTGTACTTTTTTGTAGTTGTACTTGTACTTGTCGTAGCTGTACTTGTAGTTGTACTTATTGTAGTTGTAGTTGAACTTGTTGTAGTTGAAGTTGTACTTGTTGAAGTTGTAGTTGTACTTGTACTTGTCGTAATTGTACTTGTAGTTGTACTTGTTGTAGTTGTAGTTGAACTTGTTGTAGTTGAAGTTGTACTTGTTGTACCCGTACTTATTGTAGTTGTAGTTGTTGTATTTGTAGTTGTACTTGTTGTAGTTGTACTTCTACTTGTTGCCGTTGTATTTGTACTTAAACTTGTAGTTGTTATTGTACTTGTTCTAGTTTTAGTTGTACTTGTACTTATAATTGTTGTAGTTGTATTTGTACTTGTACTTGTACATAATAATAGAGGTTGTACTTGCTGTAGTTCTAGTTCTACCTGTTGTAGTTGTAGTTGTACTTTTACTTGTACATAATTGTAGCGTTTGTACTTGTTGTAGTTGTAGTTGTACTTGTTTTAGTTGTAGTTGTAGTTGTAGTTGTACTTGTTGTAGTTGTAATTCTATTTGTTTTTCTTGTATTTGAAGTTGATGTTGTACTTCTTGCAGTTGTAGTTATACTTAATGTAGTTGTAGCTGTAGTTGTACTTGTTGTAGCTTATTTGTAGGTGTACTTGTTGTAGTTGTACTTGTACTTGTTAGAGTTGTAGTTTTACTATTACTTGTTGTAGTTGTACTTGTACTTGTTGTAGTTGTACTTGTACATATTGTAATTGCAGTAGTTGTACTTGGTGTAGCTGTAGTTGTACTTTTTGTAGTTGTAGTTGTACTTCTTGCTGGGTTAACTGTACTTCTTCTTGTTGTAGTTTGAAGTTGATGTTGTACTTGTTGGAGTTTTAGTTGTACTTTATGTAGTTGTAGTTGTAGATGTACTTGTTGTGGTTTAGTTGTAGTTGTACTTGTTGTAATTGTAGTTGAACTTATACTTGTTGTAGTTGTAGTTGTACTTGTTGTAGTAGTTGTAGTTGTACTTGTTGCAGTTGTAGTTGTACTTGTACTTGTTGTAGTTGTAGTGTCTCTGTTGTAGTTGTAGTCCTACTTGTACTTGTTGTAGTTTTAGTTGTACTTGTTGTAGTTGTAGTTGTACTTGTGGTTAAAGTTGTAGTTGTAGTTCTACTTGTTGTAGTTGTAATTGTAGTTGCACTTCTAGCTGTACTTGTTGTCGTTGTAGTTGTTGTAGTTGTAGTTGTACTTGTTGTAAATGTAGTTGTAATTATTGTAGACGTAGTTGTACTTGTACTGGTTGTAGTTGTACTTGTAATTGTTGTAGATGTAGTTGTACTTGTTCTAATTGTAGTTTTACTTGTACTTCTTATAGTTCTAGCTGTAGGTGTACTTGTTGTAATTGTACTTGTTGTAGTTGTACTTCTCCTTGAACATGTTGTAGTTGTACTTCTACTTGTGAGTGTTATAGTTGTAGTTGTAGTTTACTTGTTGTAATTGCAATTCTACCTGTACTTGTCGTAGTTGTTGTAGTTTTAGTTGTACTTGTTGTAGTTAAAGTTGTAGTTGTGCTTGTTGCAGTTGTAGTTGTGGTTTTTCTTCTTTTAAATGTAGTTGTACTTGTTGTAGATGTAGTAATAGTTATATTTGTTGTAGTTTAAGTTGTAGTTGTACTTGTAGTTATTATTGTACTTGTTGTAGTTATAGTTTTACTTGTACTTGTTGTAGTTGTCCTTTTAATTGTTGTAGTTGTAGTTGTACTTGTTCTAGTTGTAGTTGTACTTGTACTTGTTGTAGATGTACTTGTTGTAGCTGTACTTGTTGTAGGTGTGTTTTTTGTAGTCTACTTGTACTTGTACTTGTTGAAGTTGTAGTTTTCCTTGTACTTGTTTTAGTTGTAGCTGTATTTGTTGTAGTTTACTTGTACTTGTACTTGTTGTAGTTTTAGTTGTACTTGTACTTGTTGTATTTGTAGATGTAGTTGTACTTATTGTAGTTTAACTTGTAGTTTATCTTGTAGTTTTACTTGTTTTAGTTGTATATGTTTTTGTTCTAGTTGTAGTTGTACTTTTACTTGTTATTGTTGTAGTTGTAGTTTTACTTGTTGTATTTGTACTTGTACTTGTTGTAGTTATAGTTGTTCTTGTAGTTGTAGTTGTAATTGTACTTGTTGTAGTTTTAGTTGTTTTCTTCATAGTTGTAGTTGTACTTGTACTTGTTGTAGTTGCAGTTATAGTTGTACTTGTAGTAGTTGTACTTGTACTGGTACTTCTTTTAGATGTAGTTGAACTTGTACTTGTTGTAGTTTTAGTTGTAGTTATATTTGTTGTACATGTCGTCGTAGTTTTACTTGTTTTAGTTGTAGTTTCACTTGTACTTGTAGTTGTTGTAGTTGTAGTTGTACATTTTTTTCAAATTGTACTTGTTGTAGTTGTAGTTTTTTAGTGTACTTGTTGTAGTTGTACTTGTATGTGTACTTGTTGTAATTGTACTTGCAGTTGTTGTAGTTTTACTTGTACTTGTACTTGTTCTAATTGTTGTTGTACTTCTTGTAGTTGTAGTTTTACTTGTTATTATTGTAGTTGTATTTTTACTTGTTAAAGTTGTAGATATAATTGTACTTGTTGTAGTTGTAGTTGTACTTGTATTTTTGAAGTTCTACTTTTACTTGTACTTGTTGTAGTTGTACTTGTACTTGTTGTAGTTGTAGTTGTATTTCATGTAATTGTAGTTGTGGTTGTGTTTATTGTGCCCTTACTTATTGTAGTTGAAGTTGTTGTATTTGTAGTTGTTCTTGTTCTAGTTGTAGTTGTTCTTGTTATTGTTGTAGTTGTGCTTGTTCTAGTTGTAATTGTACTGTACTTGTTGTAGTTGTACTTGTACTTCTTGTAGTTTTAGTTGTACTTGTACTTATAATTGTTGTATTTGTAGTTGTATCTGTACTTGTTGTAGTTTTAGTTGTAGTTTTACTTGTTGTAGTTGTAATTGTACTTGTACTTATTGTAAATTAAATTGTCCTTCTACTTGTTATTGTTGTATTTGTAGTTGTTGTTGTACTTGTTCCAGTTGTAGTAGTAGTTGTACTGGTAATTTTAATTGCTGTATTTGTAGTTCTAGATGTACTTGTTGTAGTTGTACTTGTTATAGTTGTAGTTGTAGGTGTACTTGTGGTAGTTGTAGTTGTCCTTGTACTTGTTGTAGTTTTATTTTAACTTGTTGTAATTGTAGTTGTACTTGTGTAGTTGTAGTTGTACTTGTTGTAGTTTAGTTGTAGTTGTACTTGTTGTAGTTGTAGTTGTAGTTGTAATTGTACTTGTACTTTTTGCAGGTGTAGTTGTACTTTTACTTATTGTCATTGTAGTATTTTACTTGTTCTCGTTGTAGTTGTACTTGTACTTGTTGTAGTTGTAGTTGTACTTGTTTTTGTACTTGTTGTAGTTGTATCGTATTTGTAGTTGTACTTGTTGTAGTTGTAGCTGTAGGTGTAATTGTAGTTGTAGTTCTAGTTGTACTTATTGTACCTGTAGTTTTTGTAGTTGTAGTTTTTGTTTTTAAAGTTTTACTTGTTGTTCTTGTAGTAATAGTTGTACTTGTTGTAGTTGTAGTTGTACTTGTTGTAGTTTTACTTGTACATGTTGTAGTTGTAGTTGTACTGTTTTTGTTGTAGTTGTACTGTACTTTTTATAGTTGTACTTGTACTTGTTGTAGTTATAGTTGTACTTGTACTTGTTGTAGTTATGTATGTACTTGTTGTATTTGAAGTTGTAGTTGTACTTGTTCCAGTTGTAGATGTACTTGTTGTAGTTGCAGTTGTACTTGTTGTAGTTGTAGATGTACTTGTTGTAGTTGTAGTTGTATTTGTACTTATTATAGTTGTAGTTGTAGTTGTAGTTGTACTTGTTGCAGTTGTAGTTGTATTTGTACTTATTGTAGTTGTAGTTGTACTTGTACTTGTAGTTGTTGTAGTTGTACTTGTTCTTGTTGTAGTTGTAATTGTACTTCTTGTTGTTGTAAATGCACTTCTACTTGTTGTTGTTGTACTTGTTCTAGTGTACTTGTACTTGTACTTGTTGTAGTTATAGTTGTACTTGTACTTGTTGTAGTTATGTATGTACTTGTTGTATTTGAAGTTGTAGTTGTACTTGTTCCAGTTGTAGTTGTACTTGTTTTTGTTGTAGTCGTAATTGTTGTAGTTTTAGTTGTACTTGTTGTAGTTGTAGTTGTATTTGTACTTATACTTGTTGTAGTTGTAGTTGTAGTTGTACTTGTTGTAGTTGTAGTTGTACTTGTACTTATTGTAGTTGTAGTTGTACTTGTACTTTTTGTAGTTTTAGTTGTGTTTCTACTTGTACTTGTTGTAGTTGTAATTGTACTTTTTGTAGTTGTAGTGGTAGTTGTACTTGTTGTAGATATAGTTGTAGTTGTACTTGTTATAATTGTAGTTGTACTTGTTGTAGTTGTACTTGTTGTAGTTGTAGTTGTATTTGTACTGTTTGTAGTTGTAGTTCTACTTCTTGTAGTTGAAGTTGAAGATGTAGTTGTTATAGCTGGAGTTGTAATTGTAGTTGAACTTGTTGTAGTTGTAGTTGTAGTTGTACTTGTTGTAGCTGTACTTGTTGTCGTTGTATTTGTTGTAGTTGTAGTTGTACTTGTTGTAGTTTTAGTTGTATTAGTACTTGTTGTAGTCTTTTTTGTACTTGTAGTTGTAGTTGTACTTGTTTTAGTTGTGGTTTTATTTGTACTTGTTGTAGTTTCAGTTGTACTTGTTGTAGTTGTAGTTTTACTTGTTGTACTTCTAGTTGTACTTGTATTGGTTGAAGTTGTAGTAGTTTGTACATGTTTTGGTTGTACTTCTACTTGTAAATGTTGTAGTTGTAGTTGTACTTGTTGTAGTTAAAATTGTAGTTGTAGTTTTACTTGTTATAGTTGAAGTTGATGTTGTACTTGTTGTAGTTAAAGTTCTACTTGTTATAGTTGTAATTGTAGTTGTACTTGTTGTAGTTGTAGATATGTTTGTTGTAGTTCTAGTTGTACTTGTACTTGTTTTAATTGTGGTCTACTTGTTGTAGTTGTAGTTGTACTTTTACTTGTTGTAGTTTACCTTTTACTTGTTCTAGTTGTAGTTTTAGTTGTACTTGTACTTTTAATTGTTGTAGTTGTCGTTGTAGTCGTACTCGTTCTTGTAAAAGTTGTAGTTGTAGTTGTACTTGTACTTGTACATAAAAATAGCACTTATATTTTTGTTGTTGTAGTTGTACTTGTTGTACTTGTAGTTGTAGTATTACTTGTACTTGTACATAACTGTAGTAGTTGTACTTGTTGTAGTTGTATTTGTACTTGTACTTGTACTTGTTGTACTTGTATTGTACTTGTTGTAGTTGTACTTGTACTTGTACTTGTTGTAGTTGTACTTGATGTAGTTGTAGTTGTAGTTGTACTTGTTGTAATTTTAGTTGTACTTGTACTTGTTGTAGTTGTAGTTGTACTTGTTGTTGTTTTAGTTGTACTATTACTTTTTGTAGTTGTTTTTGTACTTGTAGTTGTAGTTGTACTTTTTTTAATTGTAGTTTTATTTGTACTTGTTGAAGTTGTAGTTGTACTTGTTGTAGTTCTAGTTGTACTTGTATTGGTTAAAGTTGTAGTTGTACTTGTTTTGGATGTACTTCTACTTTTAAATGTTGTAGTTGTAGTTGCACTTGTTGTAGTTAAATTTGTAGTTAAAGTTCTACTTGTTATAGTTGAAGTTGATGTTGTACTTGTTGTTATTGTTGTTCTATTTGTTTTATTTGTAATTGTAGTTGTTCTTCTTGTAGTTGGAAATGTATTTGTTGTAGTTCTAGTGCTAAAGGTACTTATTGTAGTTGTGGTTGTACTTGTTGTAGTTGTAGTTGTGCTTGTACTTGTTGTAGTTGTACTTGTACTTGTTCTAATTTTAGTTTTAGTTGTACTTGTACTTGTAATTTTTGTAGTTGTAGTTGTACTTGTACTTGTACTTCTAATTGTTGTAGTTGTAGTTGTACTTGTACATAAAAATAGCAGTGGTACTTTTTGTAGTTGTAGTTGTACTTGTTGTAGTTGTAAGTGTTTTTGTTTTTGTTGTATTTGAAGTTGATTTTGTACTTCTTTTAGTTGTATTTAAACTTAATGTAGTTGTAGCTGTAAATGTACTTGTTGTAGCTTAGTTGTAGTTGTACTTGTTGTAGTTGTAGTTGTACTTCTACTTGTTGTAGTTGTAGTTGTGCTTGTTTACGTTGTAGTTGTAGTTGTCTTTGTTGTTGTTTTAGTTGTACTTGTTGTAGTTGTAGTTGTACTTGTACTTGTTGTAGATGTACTTGTACTTGTTGTAGTTGTAGTTGTACTTGGTGTAGTTGTAGTTTTAGTTGTACTTGCTGTAGTTGTACTGTACTTTTTGTAGTTATAGTTGTACTTCTACTTGTACTTTTTGTAGTTGTAGTTGTACTTGTACTTATTGTCATTGTAATAGTTGTACTTGTTCTAGTTGTAGGTGTACATGTACTTGTTGTAGTTGTACTTGTACTTGTACTTGTTGTAGTTGTAACTGTATTTGTTGTACTTTAAGTTGTACTTGTTGTAGTTGTACTTGTACTTGTACTTGTTGTAGTTGTATTTGTACTTGTTGTAGTTCTAGTTGTAGTTGTAGTTGTAGTTGTACTTGTACTTATTGTAGTTGTAGTTGTAGTTGTTGTAGTTGTAGTTATTCTCGTACTAGTTTTAGTTGTAGTTGTACTTCTTCTAGTTGAAGTTGAAGATGTACTGGTTGTAGTTGGAGTATTATGTGTAGATGAACTTGTTGTAGTTGTAGTTGTAGTTGTACTTGTTTTAGTTGTAGTTTTACTTGTTGTAGTTGTACTTGTATTTGTTGTACTTTTAGTTGTACTTGTACTTGTATATGTTGTAGGTGTAGTTGTAGTTGTACTTGTACTTATTTAGAGTTGTAGTAGTTGTACTTGTTGTAGTTGTAGTTGTACTCTTTGTAGTTGTAGTTGTACGTGTTTTTTTTGTAATTGTAGTTGTACTTGTTGTTGTTGTACTTGTACTTGTTGTTGTACTTGTTGTAGTTGTAGTTTTACTTGTACTTGTTGTCGTTGTATTTGTTGTAATTGTAGTTGTACTTATTGTGGTTGTAGGTGTAGTTAAACTTGTTGTAGTTTTAGTTGTATTAGTACTTGTTGTAAAAGTACTTGTTGTAGTTGTAATTGTACTTGTTGTAGTTGTAATTGTACCTGTACTTGTTGTAGTTGTAGTTTTACTTGTTGTAGTTGTAGTTGTACTTGTTGTAGTTGTAGTTTTACTTGTACTTATTGTAATTGTAGTTGTACTTGTTGTTGTTGTAGTAGTTGTAGTTGCATTCTTTGTAGTTGTACTTGTACTTGTTGTAGTTGTAGTTTTACTTGTTGTAGTTATAGTTGTACTAGTAGTTGTTGTAGTTGTAGTTGTACTTGTTGTAGTTGCAGTTGTACTTGTTGTAGTTGTAGTTGAAGTTGTACTTGTTGCTGTTGTAGTTTTATTTTTAATTGTTGTAGTTGTAGTTGTACTTGTACTTGTTGTAGTTGTAGCTGTACTTGTTGTATTTGTAGTTGTACTTGTTGTATTTGTAGTTGTACTTTTACTTGTTGTAGTTTTAGTGTTTCTTGTACTTGTTGTAGTTGTATTTGTAGTTGTACTTGTTGTAGTTTACTTGTTGTAATTGTAGTTGAAGTTGTACTTGTTGCTGTTGTAGGTTTAGTTTAACTTGTTTTAGTTGTAGTTGTACTTGTTGTAGTTGTAGTTGTACTTGTACTTGTTGCAGTTGTAGTTGTAGTTTTACTTGTTGTAGTTGTAGTTGAAGTTGTACTTGTTGCTCTTGTAGTTTTAGTTTTATTTGTTGTAGTTGTTGTTGTACTTGTTGTAGTTTTAGTTGCAGTTGAACCTGTTGTAGTTGAAGTTGTAGTTGGACTTGTTTTAGTTGTACTTTTTGTAGTTGTAGTTGTACTTGTTGTAGATGTAGTTGAATTTTACTTGTTGTAGTTGTAGTTGAAGTTGTACTTGTTGCTCTTGTAGTTTTAGTTTTACTTGTAGTTGTAGTTGTACTTGTTGTAGTTTTAGTTGTAGTTGTACCTGTTGTAGTTGAAGTTGTAGTTGTAGTTGTACTTGTTGTAGTTGTAGTTGTACTTGTAGTTTTTTATAAACCACACTGCTGTTGTGTTTCTTTGTCTATGCTAATAAACAATTAAGTATAAAAACCGCACTGGACACTCTGACCTGTGCATTTTTGGAAACTCAACTTTCTGAATTATACTGTAGCTGATGCTGAAGCCTAAGTCTCAAGTCTCATCCTAGGAACAAGAACATTACAACTAAAGATAATCAAGAACACTTTAATTAAGAATTGTTCAAGACGACATTAATGATATATGTTCAAGACTGTACAGAACCATTTGGATTTCCATCTCGCTTTCTGTCCTTCTCTCTAAATAGTAAGGTAAGGGCGCCCATCTTTTAGAACTATCCTTTCTGATTTTTGTCTTCTTTATTATCTTTATCATTCTAGTTAAGTAATCAGTTATTGTCAAATGATTGTAACAACTTCCACAGACAAATTGTATCTAATGTTGAAGTCATCACACCTTACTTTATTATGATTATTGCAAAGATAAACGAGCATCAGACTTGAAGCTTTATTGTATTCTTCCTATTTATTGTCGTTGTAACTTACTTTCCAAAGCAAATATTACACGCCTTGCTCTGGCACACAAACACCTACCAATGTCAATAATCAGTAAATATTTTTAAATTTCATTATTCATCTAACAAAACTTGTCGTCGAGTGCATCCTAGTGCGTGTTGTCAGATGTCCTTTTAATATCTCAAACTTCAATTTGTAGTACCTGGCCTGCTCTTGAACTTTGGGAAGTTACATTGTCACATGTGGTTTGCGCGTATGGGCTGCAACAGTGTGGCATTTTGTGACAATATGATATAGGGTCTAAAAAGAGACAGGCACTCAACTTCTTTTTTTCTTCTTTGTCTTTTCATCTCAATTTCAAATCAATTTTTATCTTTATCATTATCTCTATGTCATTATTTTACTTACTATTTCTCTTTTACTGTGACGCTATTTTTTTTTCTTGTTTCTTCTTCTTCCACACGCACTCTCTCTTTCTTTTCTCTCTCTCTCTCTCTCTCTCTCTCTCTCTCTCTCTCTCTCTCTCTCTCTCTCTTTCTCTCTCCCTTTATCCATCTTCCTCTTTCACCTTTCTTATCTCACTTCCGATACTTTATGCTTTTTATGTTTGTGTCTGTATCAGTTTATTCCTCACTCTTTATCTTTAATTATGTGTCGCTTTTCTTTCTTATCTTTTTTATCGTTTGTTTAACTCTCCCGCTTTTTATCTCAATCTCTCTCATACTCTCTCTTTTATTTGCTACTCTTCCACACTTTCGATAAGTTTTTTTTTTTAATTTGTATGTCTGTGTCTTCTTCATAATTACTAAATCTTTATTTATACCTGTGTGTCGCTATTTCTATTTTAGCTCTCTGGTTCTTGGTCTTCCACTCTCTCTATCTTTTGCTCTTTCTTTGTTCTTTGCCTCCCTTGTCTAAATTTCGAAATAATTTTTTATTTATTTTCTCTCTTTCTGTGTCAGTACAAAACCTTTATCTCTATGTCTCTCTATTTCTCTCTTCTCTTTCTTGTTCTTCGTCTTCCTCTCTCTCTCTCTCTCTCTCTCTCTCTCTCTCTCTCTCTCTCTCTCTCTCTCTCTTTTCATCTCTGTCAGTTTGTCTGTCTGTCTCTTTCTCTCTCCCTCTCTCTCTCTCTTTCTCTCTCTATCTAATATCGCTTAATCAAGCACGGCTTACCTCAAGGATGATGCATACCATGATTGCGTATTTTTGTGCAACAATCTCTCTCTCCTTCTCTCTCTCTCTCTCTCTCTCTCTCTCTCTCTCTCTCTCTCTCTCTCTCTCTGTCTCTGTCTCTCTGTCTCTCTCTCTCTCTCTCTCTCTCTCTCTCTCTCTCTCTGTCTCTCTCTCTCTCTCTCTCTCTCTCTCTCTCTCTCTCTCTCTCTCTCTCTCTCTCTCGGACTAACGAAATGAAAAGTAAAAGGTCCACATTGAGATTGGACAGCTTTTTCATGACAGATTCTTAAAAGACAAACACAAATGCATAACCAGGCAAAAGACAGTCAAGGTTAAAAGAAAAAAAATTAACAAAACCCATAGGCGTGTTGACAAACTGAACAAACTCACTCCTAGATACAAAGGACAGCTATTTCAAGTTAATCAGTTAACGCATAGAATTACGTGTCATACACGGTCTTAACTGATTTTTCTAAAAAAATTTAAAGATTCATTCCACTTTGTATCATGGCAGAGAAATAGGTTTTTACTTATTTAATATTCAGTAAAAAAGAGCAGTTTGTAGTTAAATGTCACGGTATTTTAACCTTATAAAATAGATATTACACAAAATTGTGAAAATGTGCGACGCAGGTAAATCGCATGAAGAAAGTGTGTTACTTTTAACTTGCATGAATCAGGAGCGGTTGAACTTTGCCTGGCAAGGCAACTTCGCCAGGAACTGGCTTCAAGCCCTAACGGTGTTAAGACCCGTAAAACGGTCAAGATCCACATACTATGGCGGCCCGCGCCTGTCGTCATTTTATGCTTTGGGTCTGGTGTGCTCCTCCCATAAAACACCGGGATGCGCACTTGTGTGCATCAAACACAACCTGCTCAGAGATACCGGCGACTTGGGTACTTTCGTCGATGTGGTGTCAGTGGGCCGGCTATCCTGAGAGTGTCTATATATGGAGGTTCAGAGCTGAAACCCTTCACCCCCTGCAATCTAATGACATTTCTCCCCTTATAGGGAATTGAAGTTCTTCCTTTATAGGGAGATGTAGTTTTGTTTGTTTTGTTTTTTTTTTTTACTTTGAAATGGGCATTATCCATTAAATATGCAACACCCTCTTTTTTATTTGTTATCTTTAACGGGATAGGAATTTCACATAATTTTCCGTTACTCCACTAACGCAATGTCCACTGGTGACTGGCACGTCATATCTTATTTTAAGTACTAAAATCGTGCTGGAATCCGCCACGATGAGACTGTAAGTAAATAGCGACACACAGAAGAAAGAGATAGCAAAATAGATAGATAGATAGACAGCTAAAACATATATATATATATATATATATATATATATATATATATATATATATATATATATATATATATATACATAGCCACACACAGTTAGATAGAAAAAAAGAGTAATAAGCTGCCATGAATAGATCTATTAGAAGTTTAAAAAAATGTTTCTGAAAAGACATGAGGGAAGCAAAGAAAAGGGAAACACAGAGAGAGAAAGAGAGAACGAAAGAGGTATATAATCAGAGAGAAATGGAAGAAATAGCAATCACCATTATAGAGGAAGACTGAGTAAAATATTGTTTAAGAAACGGACAGAAAGATATAAAAAAAATAGTCAATAAAGAGTGAAGG